>JAVJIF010027956.1:0-54305 GCA_038442645.1 Agave tequilana | reverse complement strand
GAATAAGTAGTTAGTCTTAATTTTTACCTTAATGAAATATGCATACCTAATGCATATCTAGGATTCTAAGACAAAGATCCTTGTACCTCATAAAAAAAAATGTCTAAAAATTTTTTTTTTCACCAATTAAGCTAGATACATGTGCCTCAAGAAGCATAAATATTCACGCCTAAAGGTGAGTAAAAAATAAAATAAAGACCTTAGTTTTTGTGGCCTAGTTCACTCGAATTTGAGTCCGCGGGTGTTTTCTCACCTGGTGCCCTAAAGCCGACCGGTTTGGGAGCCACCGACTTTAAATTCGCTACATGGGTGGATTAGAAAGCCAAAGAAAACTGAGAAATAATATATATGTATTAACACATCTAATAGCCAATTAGTTAGGTATGAGGGCCTCAAGAAGCCTTGATGCTTACACGAAAGAAAATTAGATGAGTTATACATATTAAAAATATATATATATATATATAGAGGTAAGAGAGTCCAAGTTAAGGAATTCCAAGTAAAAATTCATAAGGATGCATATGATTTTTGGTAACAAAAAGACTATATTAGAAGTTTAATTTTGACCCTTACCTAAAATGGATAACAATTTACTTTATAAAGACTAAGTCTAAGAATGAATAAAAATGAGGATCCTAAAACTTATAGATTACTTAGTCTTTTCAAAAGTATTTCAAGTATTTCCTTTTTATGAATTTTTGTGGGTGTAATCCGCTGAAAACCCTCACGAGACAACACTCGTCCTCTAGGGTAACCTAGGGGTTTAACGCTTGTTGCACATGCTAAGTGCAACCGTGATTCTTACGAAAGTGAGTTAGGTTAGATTAATTTTTCTTTTCTTTTTCTCTTTGATTTTTACTCGAGGACGAGCAAAAAGATAAGTGTAGGGGTGTGATTGGTAGTGAAAAGTGCATTTTTATCATCATATTTACCATCACATTTTCATATTTATTCATATAATTCTGCACATTTATTAATATTTTGTGATTTATTGTGTGCAGGCCTTGAGTTCTTATTTTAATAATAAATAAAGCCTAAAAGAAGCCTAAAAGCCCATATTCAAGCCCAAGTGCAAAGGTGCAAATATCAATTGTCAAAAGTACAAATACACAAGGGCCAAAGTTGCAAATACAAAGAAGAGGGAAGGATAGACTTCTATTCAACCCTAAACACTTGCGGGATGAGGATAAAAGCTAAAAGAAGAGAAGGAAATTCGTGGAAAAGATTTGGGATCTAGGTAACTTGCTTCCCAAGTTATATCCAAATCCAAAGATGAAGAGCAGAGATTCAACTTCCAGAAGGAAACGCCCAGATGGACGGACCAGGAGAGGCCACGCGCCAAAGCGCGCGGCCAACCGACACGCTTAGGCCGCGGAAACGCGGCCCACGCCGCGTTTCCGCTGCAGTATAGTCTTATCAGGGGACGAGTTTTCGTGGAGGAGTTCAATCTGGACTCTACCTCCTTCTGCTTCTATAAATACCCCCTGCAGTGCAACCGAGAAGAGCGTCCAGAGGCAGAGCCAGAGGGCCAAATCTAGGGTTTTAGGTTTTCTTCTTCTAGTTTAGATTTTCTTTTCTCTTTTGTAATTTCTATTTTTCCTTTTTGTAAACTGAGAGGAGATGATGTTCTCATAGAGGAAGGAGATCTACTTATACTGAGGGTGACAATCGGTGTAAGTTTTGCTTTTCCGCCATTGTTAAATAAATCGAATCGAGGTTCGTTCTTTTTTATTATGTTATGTTCTTTTAATCTTGTTGATTCTTGTGTATCTCAGTTTTGTTTTCTTCTATTGTTATTTCTCTCTAATGTTTTGTGAACTGTGAGATCTGATTGCTTCGAGACTGCCTAGCCAAAGAAGAGCACTTGATGGCCTATAGAGATGAACAATCCTTCTTTAGATTATCTTTTCTTTTCATAGTGTAGGTAGCAAAGGTGGACGATCCTATATGCCATACTTTCACGCCTTCCAAGACAGGGTAAGTCGTCGGGAACAGATCAAAGGTAAGCAAGGTAGAAGAGGTTTGTACGTGTTATAGCTTCTTTGTTTTTAGATCTCACACTACCATATTCTTAATTTCTTTTCTTCACTTCCATTGTAAATATCACTTCTTCTTCTCCATCTTCTTTCTTTTTAACTTAACATTAAAATAATAAAAACTTTAGAGATACCTTATTGACTAAGCTTCCATCGCTAGTCCCTCCCCAGAGGATCACGACCCGCATAGCCACTGCTACCGCGGATTAGAATTGAGAACCTTGCACAACTACTTCTAAATCTAACATCTTTATTTTTGTGTGCAGGTAAAAACTCGATCAACAAATTGGCGCCGTTGCCGGGGAGGGACGGTAAGTTTTTCTCAAAAAATAAAATTTTTTTAACTAATTCTTTTATTCTTTCTGTTTGCAGGTTTGGAGAACAGGGAAACTGACAGCAGAAGTGGACATATAGCAATTCTGTGCCTCTGCCCTCGAAGGCAGAGCACAAGAGCCTACTTCAGAGCCGCGGATTGCCGCGAAACCGCGGCCTGAGTAGTTCCCTACTGATCCAACTTTTTTGCAGGTTGCTGCAAATTGCAATATCTGTCTACTACTCTGTTAAACTTTGTCCTCTGATAACCCTGCTTACTGCTAATTTATCAACAGTAAAATACTTGTTGTTAAAGATAAAAATTGATTAGACGTTTGCATATTAGGCACGTGTCTTTCCAATTCCTTTATTTTTACTGTTGAAGAGTGCTGGAGCAAGGTACGTTCGCATTGCATGTAGAATAGGACTCATCTCTTGGTTGATTCATACTTTCAGTGAATCTTATTTACATATTTTGTACACTTGCACAAACTTATCTTAAGGGTACTAACCCCATAACAAGATAAGGTGGGGATTTAATCACCCTTCCTTAGCCCAAAATCATATCCCAAGCACTCACTAACCCAAGCCTAACTTAAAATTAGTAGACGTTGGCCCTAGGGACATCTCGGACTCACTTAGGAGATTATCCTAAGGGGGAACGGTGCTGGAAGTTGACTCTTGCCAAATCAGTGTCTAGGAAGGGGATTGAGGGCCGAAAGCCCGAAGATTGGTGGTTATTTAATTAAAGAACGTCTTTGACGGAAAACATCCACCACTCTTGCCCTGACCTGGCTGATTAACTTGTGGTCAAAGTCTGCACCCTACCTCCCGTGGACAGTCTAACCAGTTAGGAGTCGTCTAGGTCATAGGTCTACCCTAACTTAGGTTAGAATTTTTTTTTCTTTTTTGTTTATTTGTTTGTTTTCTTTTTCTTTTGTTTGTTTTGTGTGATATGGCCTATAACAATAATTTTTTCATTTTAATGAGGATCCATATTATACACCAGCCTCTTTTTCGGATATTACCAACCCGGCATATCATAACTCTAACCAACCTAGTGTGCCAATTGGTCTTATCGGAATCATTACATGCCTCAGCCCCAATACTATGAAAAAGATTGGAATAATCATTACTACTCTTCACAGAGTCAATGGGGATTCAACACCCCTGAGCCATATGGTCAACCACCTGTTCAACCATTGTCTTTGTACATGTCTTTTCCCACATCACCAATGTTTCAATCCTCCAATGATCCATTCAATGGGTTAGAAGAAAAAGTGGATCGGTTGCAAGAGATAATGAATGATCAAATTTCTAGACTTTCAAACATTCTTGAACTTACCAACCAAGTTGATAGGAACCAAGAATCATCCTATCTAGAAGACCTTGATCAAAATTCAATTTCATCACATCAATATGAACTGGACCAATCTCAATCCTTGGACAAATTGGCTAGTTTTAATTTCAATGAGATTGAATTAGATTGTGAATGTGAACCCGATCCCCAACTTTGCGATTCAGTTTTCATTTTCGAATCTATGTTGACTCCGGTATCCTTACCCAATTTGGACCAATTTTCTGAGCCAACATTTATTCCTGTACCCATAGATCATGAATTGAATCACCCATTTTTGATGATTATCATATTGAACTTGACCAATTTCATACTTTTGAAAGTTCCATTGACAAATTGGCAAGTTCTAATTTTTATGAGATTGAAACTAATGAGATATCTGACCTAAATTCCCAAATCTATGATCAAGTTCAAATTCCCGAATCATTATTGACTCCTGTTTTGTTACCCGACTTAGGTAATATTTTAGAGTCAGTTTTGATTCCCACACCTATCATTCCGGAAGTTGAATCACCAACATTGAGTCACATTCAATTGTGGGAAAATGATTGTGGACTTGAGTTTCAATTTCTTGACTTGGACCCAATTCTTGAACCTAGCCCGACTCCTGAACCCTTACTTGATTTGAGTTTCTTTCCTCAGTCGGTATTAGTTCCTGAACCAATCATTCTTGAGTCCAAGTCAACCATTCTATCAAGTCACATTCTTTTGATTGACATAGGTATAGACCATGACTCTGTGATGATTTTCCAGGACTGGTCATGTAAAGGAAGTAAGTTTAACGAGAGGATCTTCTATGATTCTATTCATACTGGGGACTGTAAATATGTAAATAGAGAAGAGGTAAATAAAGGTAGGTCCCGTGAACTACCACGTTATCTTGTTTGGACCGCATTTCGTGGACCAATTAGACCACCACCGGAACCACCGCCTTGAGGTAACTTCTGCCTTCCCTTGTTCTTTTTCATGCATATATGCATTCATTCATACATTGAGGACAATGCATGAGATAAGTGTGGGGGTAGGCTTTACTAACATACAAACATAGGTAGAAACTAACCAAAATTTGCTAACTAAAAAAAAAACTTATAAAAAGGACAATATTTTGACTTATCTTTTGAAAGAAATCTAAGTTAGTCTTAAGAATTGGAAAATCATGATTAGGATTTCTAAAAACTTGGTCAAAATAAATAAATTGTTGTATTTTTAGGTATAGGAGAGAAATTGAATAAGTAGTTAGTCTTAATTTTTACCTTAATGAAATGTGCATACCTAATGCATATCTAGGATTCTAAGACAAAGACCCTTGTGCCTCATAAAAAAAATGTCTAAAAAAAAAATTTCACCAATTAAGCTGGATACATGTGCCTCAAGAAGCATAAATATTCACGCCTAAAGGTGAGTAATAAATAAAATAAAGCCCTTAGTTTTGTGGCCTAGTTCACTCGAATTTGAGTCCGCGGGGTGTTTTCTCACCTGGTGCCCTAAAGCCGACCGGTTTGGGAGCCACCGACTTTAAGTTCGGTACATGGGTGGATTAGAAAGCCAAAGAAAACTGAGAAATAATATATATGTATTAACACATCTAATAGTCAATTAGTTAGGTATGAGGGCCTCAAGAAGCCTTGATGCTTACACGAAAGAAAATTACATGAGTTATACATATATATATATATATATATATATATATATATATATATATATATATATATATATATATATATATATATATAGAGAGAGGCATGAGAGTCCAAGTTAAGGAATTCCTAGTAAAAATTCATAAGGATGCATATGATTTTTGGTAACAAAAAAGACTATATTAGAAGTTCAATTTTGACCCTTACCTAAAATGGATAACAATTTACTTTATAAAGACTAAGTCTAAGAATGAATAAAAATGAGGATCCTAAAAACTTATAGATTACTTAGTCTTTTCAAAAGTATTTCAAGTATTTCCTTTTATGGATTTTGTGGGTGTAATCCGCTGAAAACCCTCACGAGACAACACTCGTCCTCTAGGGTAACCTAGGGGTTTAACGGCTTGTTGCACATGCTAAGTGCAACCGTGATTCCTACGAAAGTGAGTTAGGTTAGATTAATTTTTCTTTTCTTTTTCTCTTTGATTTTTACTCGAGGACGAGCAAAAAGATAAGTGTAGGGGTGTGATTGATAGTGAAAAGTGCATTTTTATCATCATATTTATCATCACATTTTCATATTTATTCATATAATTCTGCACATTTATTAATATTTTGTGATTTATTGTGTGCAGGCCTTGAGTTCTTATTTTAATAATAAATAAAGCCTAAAAAAAGCCCAAAAGCCCATATTCAAGCCAAGTGCAAAGGTGCAAATATCAATTGTCAAAAGTGCAAATACACAAGGGCTAAAGTTGCAAATACAAAGAAGAGAGAAGGATAGACTTCTATTCAACCCTAAACACTTGCGTGATGAGGATAAAAGCTAAAAGAAGAGAAGGAAATTCGTGAAAAAGATTTAGGATCTAGGTAACTTGCTTCCCAAGTTATATCCAAATCCAAAGATGAAGAGCCGAGATTCAACTTTCAGAAGGAAACGCCTAGATGGACGGACCAGGAGAGGCCATGTGCCAAAACGCGCAGCCAACCGACACGCTTAGGCCGCGGAAACACGGCCAAAGCCGCGTTTCCGCGGCAGTATAGTCTTATCAGGGGACGAGTTTTCGTGGAGGAGTTCAATCTGGACTCTTCCTCCTTCTGCTTCTATAAATACCCCCTGCAGTGCAACCGAGAAGAGCGTCCAGAGGCAGAGCCAGAGGGCCAAATCTAGGGTTTTAGGTTTCTTCTTCTAGTTTAGATTTTCTTTTCTCTTTTGTAATTTCGATTTTTCCTTTTTGTAAACTGAGAGGAGATGATGTTCTCATGGAGGAAGGAGATCTACTTGTACTGAGGGTGACAATTGGTGTAAGTTTTGCTTTTCCGCCATTGTTAAATAAATCGAATCGAGGTTCGTTCTTTTTTATTATGTTATGTTCTTTTATTCTTGTTGATTCTTGTGTATCTCAGTTTTTGTTTTCTTCTATTGTTATTTCTCTCTAATGTTTTGTGAACCGTGAGATCTGATTGCTTCGAGACTGCCTAGCCAAAGAAGAGCACTTGATGGCCTATGGAGATGAACAATCCTTCTTTAGATTGTCTTTTCTTTTCATAGTGTAGGTAGCAAAGGTGGACGATCCTATACGCCATACTTGCACGCCTTCCAAGACAGGGTAAGTCGTTGCGAACAGATCAAAGGTAAGCAAGGTGTAGAAGAGGTTTGTACGTGTTATAGCTTCTTTCTTTTTAGATCTCACACTACCATATTCTTAATTTCTTTTCTTCACTTCCATTGTAAATATCACTTCTTCTTCTCCATCTTCTTTCTTTTTAACTTAACATTAAAATAATAAAAACTTTAGAGATAACTTATTGACAAAGCCTCCATCCCTAGTCCCTCCCAGAGGATCACGACCCGCATAGCCACTGCTACCGCGGATTAGAATTGAGAACCTTGCACAACTACTTCTAAATCTAACATCTTTATTTTTGTGTGCAGGTAAAAACTCGATCAACAAATTCAATTTCCGAAGCTCACCGGCTAAAATTGTCATCATAGCTTAATCAACAAATTCAATCAACAAATTCAATTTCTGAAGTTCACTCGAATTTGAGTCCGCGGGGTGTTTTCTCTCCTGGTGCCCTAAAACCTACTGGTTTGGGAGCCACCGACTTTAAGTTCGCTACTTGGGTGGATTAGAAAGCCTAAGAAAACTGAGAAATACTATACATGTATTAACACATCTATTAGTCAAATAGTAGGTATGAGGGCCTCAAGAAGCCTTGATACTTACACAAAAGAAAATTAGATGAGTTATACATGCTAAAAAAAAAAAATTTAACACATCTAATAGTCAATTAGTTAGGTATGAGGGCCTCAAGAAGCCTTGATACTTACACGAAAGAAAATTAGATGAAGTTATAAAAATAATAAAGAGGCATGAGAGTCCAAGTTAAGGAATTCCTAGCAAAGTTACAAGGATGCATATGACTTAGGGTAACGAAAAAGACTATACAAACATTCAATTTTGATCCTTACCTAAAATAAATAACAATTCACTTTATTAAGACTAAGTTTAAGAATGAATAAAAATGATAATCCTAAAACTTATAGACTACTTAGTCTCTTCAAATAATTCGAATATTCTCCTTTTTATGGATTTTGTGGGTGTAATCCGCTGAAAACCCTCACGAGACAACACTTGTCCTCTAGGGTAACCTAGGGGTTTAACGGCTTGTTGCACATGCTAAGTGCAACCGTGATTCCTACGAAAGTGAGTTAGCTAGGTTAGATTTTCTTTTTCTTTGATTTTTACTCGAGGACGAGCAAAAAGATAAGTGTGAGGGTGTGATTGGTAGTGAAAAATGCATAATTGTCATCATATTTACTCTCACATTTTTACATTTATTCATATAATAATGCACATTTATTAATATTTTATTATTTAATGTGTGCAGGCCTTGAGTGTTGAATTAAATAAAGAATTAAAGCTTAATGAAGCCCAAAAGCCCAGATCCAAGCCAAGTCCAAGCCCAAGTGCAAAATTGCAATTACAAGAAGTCAAAGTGCAAATACAAGATGTAAAAATTGCAAATACTACAAAGAGGGAAAGGATAGAGTTCTATTCTACCCTAAATGCTTGGTGGATGAGGATAAATAAGAGTGCAAGGATGAGATTCATTTTTGAAGGGATTTGGATTTAGGGTAACTTGATTTCTAAGTTATCTCGAAAATCTAAAATGAAGAGCCAGGATCCAGCTTCCAGAAGCATATGCCCAGATGGACGGACCAAAGGAGGCCACGCGCGAAAGCGCGCGGCCAGAGATCAGACTGTGGCCGCGGAAACGCGGCTCAAGCCGCGTTTCCGCGGCAATCCTGCCTTATCCGTCTACCAGTTTTCGTGGAGGAGTTTATCGGGACTCTATCGCCTTCTGCACCTATAAATACCCCTGCAGGCGCAGCAGAGAGGGCATCCAGAGGGAGATTAGGGTTTTCTTTAGCTATTTCTTTAAAATTTCTGCAAGTTTGTAATTTCGTTTTGAGTACATTGTGGAGGAGAAGGAGCTTGTATTTGGGAGACGTTTTTCGAATAAAGGTTATCTTTTTCCCATTTAATTCTCTGCTATTTAATTTTGCTTTGATTTTGTGATCTCTCTGGTTTAGTTTTTAATCTGCAATCTTCTGATTTATTTGTTTTCTTTCTTTCTCAATTCTTCTTATTAAACAACATAAAATAATTTAAATAAATTGAAAAGATAAAAAAATGATGAACTAATTTCCTATTGTGGTTTGCTGAAATTCTTAAAGCAACCCTAGAGCAGTTAAGCATTGATCGGATTGATGACATTTTTTTAGATACCCTAGGTTTAAGGTAGAATGCTTGAAGACTAAATGATGATTAGTTTCATAATCTAAAGTCACACTTTAAGTAATTTTTTACATTTCATGCTTAAGAACTTTGACAACGTAACTTCAAGGTAAATCTTCTCTTACGTTGTGCTTAGATGTTAGGATGAAAACGTGTTGGATCTTTAGGAGTGTCGCTGGTAAGATTCTAAAGTCTTTTTCTCTTGCTTGCATATCTTCTAGAAAACCTAGGATAGAGTCCATGTATTCCAATATGATGATCAATATCTTTAACTTGCACTATGGGTTGTGGTAGAAGATCAGTAAAACCACATCTTTACATTCATTTATATATATCTCAAATCTAATCTCTTTTCTCATATTTCAAAGTATACAAAGGAATCGGTCGAAAAGCTTGTATCGCATCCTTCCCAGAGGATCACGACCCGCATAGCCACTGCTACCGCGGATTAGAATTGAGAACCTTGCACAACTACTTCTAAATCTAACATCTTTATTTTTGTGTGCAGGTAAAAACTCGATCAACAGCAACTCTTCTTTGACGGTGCATCAAGAATGGTTTCTTGAGGAGATATCGTAGCAGGAGTGGGGATAGTACTTGTCTCCCTACAGAAATACATAATCCCTCATACATTCTCATTAACTGAGCCGTATTCCAACAATGTAGTAAAATATAATGCTCTCTTGATCGGGATGCAAATCGCCGATGAGATTGGCGTTAAAATCTCTAAGCATATGGTGATTCAAAGCTCATCGTTAACCAGGTTCACGGGGAGTATGAAGTAAGACATGAAGACTTAGTACCCTATCACACCGCAACTATCCACGTGGCAGAGAGGTTCAGAAACTTCTACATCGATCATGTACCTCACCAGCAAAATGTGCATGCAGATGCACTAGCACCCTCGCAACTTCCTTGGCTCTTCTAGCCGAAGCGGAAGAGAAAGTACTTGTCTATAGCTATGACTTGTACTGTTCGAAACTCAACCTAAAAAATGACTAGATTCCAGCAAGGAACCTTCAAGTTAAAGAAACTCTAGAGACTTCAGCAGGTCTAGAGCTCAGGGATTGGCGATTTTCGTATATCGACTACGCATTATAGGACATTCTGCCCGATGACCCAAAAGAGGCGGCTGCCATTAAAAGGAAAGCCCCTAAATTCTACTACAATGCAATCATAAGAACACTGTATCACCGATCGCATGATGGAATCCTCCTCTGCTACTTATCACATAAATAAGCACTGGAAGTACTCAAAGTGGCTCATGACAGTATATGCGGAGCTCACCAACTTGGTCCAAAACTTGGAGATTGTCTCTGAAGACTAGGATATTATTGGCCAAAAATGATCCCTAACTCCATCGCTTACGCTAAGCGATGCCACGCCTGTCAGATTCATGGTGACTTTATTCATTAGGCAGCAGGTTATCTTCCTCCTATAACTTCTTCCTGGCCATTTGAGATGTGGGAAATGTACATGGTTGGTCCTATCACCCCTCTTTCATCCAAAGGATATTGGTTTATGTTAGCCATAACTGATTACTTCTCCAAGTGGGCAGAGGTTATCCCCTTGAGGGAGGTAAAGACATCTGATATGATCAAGTTCATTAAACATCACGTGATCTATCGCTTTGGCATGCCACGATGGATTGTCCATGATAATAGGCCTCAGTTCATCAGCTAAGCATTCCAAAGATTCTGCAACAAGTTCAGGATTCAGAATGTGTCTTCAACGGTATATTATTCAGCTGCTAATGGCCTTGCAGAAGTTTTCAACAAGACCATTATAAAACTTCTCATGAAATTCGTCTCGAAGAGCCAATGTAACTGGGACGATAAGTTAAGTGAATGCATATGGGCTTATTGCACAATAGTGAGAACTCTGACGAAAGCTACACCGTTCTCTTGGTATGCGGGTGTGTAAAGCCATACTCCTACTAGAAATTCAGATCCCATCTCTACACATTGCCTTAATAAGGAGATGATGTAACGGTCCCAGGTTTAATTATCTCAAAATTTCATAATCATCAACCTTATTGCTCGTTAATCAGAATATACTATAGAATTTAGGCAGCATCTCCTCTGAAATATAGACTCCATCTCAATACAATAATTTAGATTTCGGCTAACACCAGCCTACTTATAAATCTCATTTTCATCATATAGTTCATCCCAAGGTCCATCAAATAAACATATACAGAAGAGTGCTTCCCTGATATAATATTCTAACTTACAGTGACGAATAACATCAGAGTTTACAAAAAGATTCACATTCTACAATAAGTACAAACGTCATCTCAGGAGAACATCCTTGCAGCTCTAGGTCGGACCTTCGCCTTATCGTGACCTGAAAATATCAATCTGTGGTGGGGTGAGCTCAACAGCTCAGTGAGTAAAGTCATTCAAAATAGAGTTTGTATTATACTACTATTGTACTTCAAGTAATATGCAGTTGAGTAATGTCAAAATTAGTTTCAATACTTTCTACTTGTGGTTGATACTGCAGCTTATGAATCATAGACTCTTTCTATTATCTGATACTTTCTATATGTATTCTTCTAGGTACACATGACTAATATTTCATTAAATACAATCTCAATTATTTTATAATACTTGACCTACTCGTTAGTCTCTTATAATCACCTCTATGGTTTTCAGTTTGTAACATGTTCGTATTTCATATAATAGTCATGGTCACAGCATAACTCTTACAGAGCCTAATCTTACTCACTAGATTAGTTACAGTTCAATATTGCACCTACCCCAATATACATATGACATCACATACTACTCATGATAGTATCCAATTATAATTGTGTTCATACATGAAGAAATAGGAGACACTCACATCCATATATTAGATGTCACAACAATCTATTTACCCGATGTCATAGACAACTATATGCATACACTAGGTCCATACATATTAACATCCTTAATTCGGATATCATAAACAATCATATTAATATACCGGATATCATAAACAATCATATGCATATACAAGGTGTCATACCTATTAACAACCATAATTCGGATATCATAACAATCATATCCATATACCAGATATCATAAACAATCATATGATATACTAGGTGCCATACCTATTAACATTCATAATTCAGATATCATAACAATCATATCCATAGACCGGATATCATGAACATATATTCAAGCATACTTCAATAAAATAATATCAATACTCCCCTTCGATCACTTCCGATTCAACCCGGTCCCTTCCTCCGAAATAATAGATAACAACAATACTCCCCTTCGATCACCTCCGGTTCAACCCGGTCCCTTCCTCTGAAACAATAGACAATAACAATAAATAACAACAATTCTCCCCTTCAGTCACCTTCGGTTAAACCCGGTCCCTTCCTCCAATACAACAAATAACAGCAATACTCCCCTTCGGTCACCTCCGGTTAAACCCGGTCCCTTCCTCCAATACAGTACATGCATCATATACATACTTATGCACATTTCTTATCACAAAGGTATTCACATACATACCGATGTGTCACACAGTCAAGTTCATGCGATTTCATTTCTTAATTCGTTAGTTTCGAGGAATTCTTATCATATTTAAGAGGTACCAAACACACACATAAAGCATACAACTTAATGATCCCCAATATCGTACCGGTCAAGTTCTGATTCGTAGTACCAGTATTCGCTTTTCCTAACCATAATACTTATTCACCTTTTATCATTTAATTAACATTCAGGATTTGTCATCATTTGCCTCTTTTATCCTCAGGCAAACTGCCTATTGGTTAAAACTTGATTTAATTCAGAATCTTCTCATTACTTTTGATACAAGTGATAGTTACACGATAATTCTGATATTAATGAATTATTACACTTTTGACATCATAATTATCCTTTATTTTAAGTAAGAACTAATTTTAGTACTTTTATTTAGTACAGCGTAATTTATCCCAGGTTCCACCAATACTGGTGCTAACGGTGCTAACTTCTATATAGCATGTTTGTTGTTGCTTACTTCTATCTTCGAGTTCCATACCACACAGTCATTTACTAGCCAAATCATCATCTGTGTTCGCATATGAATCAAACCACACACATATATACATCCGTACACATACACATATTACTTACCAATACTGGATTACTAATCTCATAGACATAACGCTCAATCTTTCGTCTATATTACTAACTTTCAATTATTAAGATAATTATCTAACTCTTAGCGATTAGATAAAATCGGTGTCACTATAAAGAAGTACTTTCAAGCCTAATAGAGGATTCCGATGTTCTGCTAAAATAATTATAAGGATATCCAAAAGTCTCCGGTGTATAGGGTAGGCATACCAAAATACTAGTTCAATACTATCGGTATTTATTTTGTTGATATCGAATTATCCATCATAATCGATATACTTAATATTAAGTTGTCAGATTTACTCAATACTGACTTTAACAGGTTTTCACCAGTTTAATTACTCACTTGATACTTATACACCATCATTGGTCACCCATTATCTGGTAATCATAAGACTTGATCTTATTAAGTAATTTTTCATTAATAATCATTAATCGTTAAAAGTACGATATCTACTTACGAGTTCTAATTCGAAGGTTTTATTTTTTCACTTCTCATCAGGTTCGATGAATCTTAGTTATTTATCCCTCAAATTGCTTTTAGTTGCTACTAATTAACAACTTAATCAATATATATAATATGTAGGCCATCGGCTGACTCTTGCTGCCTCAAGTGTGCTAGTTGATACACAAAATCACGTTATGAGCATATATATATATTATATATATATATATATATATATATATATATATATCATGAAACATAACAAATACGAAAATAGTATTCGCAAAGTCAATACTCACATACTACATAACATTTGAGTATCCCGCGTACTTAGCTTAATAATAAACTTTTGATGTTCAATTTATTTATCAAGCATGTCCGGTAGTGCTAGGAATTCAGTTGCTCTAATTCAGTTCATTATCAATTAATTTGATCAGTTCCATCATTATCGGTTCACGTTCATAATTGCTAATTAACCGAAATGTCCCGATCCCATCCGAGTTATCAGTATTAACAAAGCCTTCTTAATCAAAACACTATTTCTATCATACTGTATCAATTACATATATCCCAATTGACAGAGTTTTCTATATCATGGTTACATCGAGTTACTCAAAGATAATTTTTAATTTCATTTGCTTAGTTCAATTCTAATATCAACTTCAGATTCTGCTTATACCAGTATCAACGTAACCGATTCTATAATTATCCAATCATGGTTGATGAGTCTCAAGTGATCTTTTATCTTAACTGATTTCTAAGTATCTCTTATTAATAAATAAATATTCATGATCTGTAATTGATTTCCCATTGTCACTGTTTAGTCTACTCACCGGTACACCGGTGTTAACCAACCACCGTCCGATTATTATTATTCATAACTATAAATTTCGTAATGACTTGGATATCACTTGCATATAAGATCAATCTTCACTTACAAACTATCATTCTTATCTTACTAGTTAATACACATGCAATTCAGTGCTTAAAGGAATCAGGGGTAGACTTTACCCACTTAATAATTTTCAGGTTGAGTAACATCAATATTCATCACAGACAGGTAGATGGTATTAGCTGAAGATTTATACTTAACAAATTCTATCAAAGCCCAGTGTTTAGTTATTCGGTTCTAAATTTTAATAAATACTCACAACATATACATCATGTTCAGAGACTTACACACGTATAACTCATGTGATATTTGTCTATGTTCACTCATATTAATACGTGGTTAACGATCATGTTTATATAAATTATAATTAGCAAAGTCACGATTTGACATCATACCTGTGTTATGTTCATACAGATATACATAACGCATCCGCAATTCATCATTCAGGATATCCTAGTGGATTCTCGTCCATAAGACCCAATCGCTTTTACAATAGATATCACAATCATCTTTTAATACTATAATATCTTAATTCCACTGGATCAATATCATCAATAGTTTCTCAATAATAATTATTTTTGAATTGGAAAACTAACACTTGAGTTAGGACCTCCACTCACCGGGTATACTGATAAATTTTGAACACCTAATACCATATACTGATACACAAGATGTGTAGCTCTCATTTTTACGATCACAACGGCTTAAGAATCGTCCGAATCTGACTTCTGATGGCCAAGATATCGTTCGGAAACCAAAACCAATATAAAAGATTAGATACGTAATAATTGAAAATATTCAGGGGGCTGTTTGTAATTTTTTAGGGGTCTCAAAGCAATTATTCAATCTCACAGGGGCTAAAATAAAATTTACCTTATTTAATGAACAGGTCGGGTGCATAACGGGTCGGGTCTGGGTTGAACCCGAAACCCAAACCCAATTCTTATATTCTTCTTCTCTTTCTTTTTTTTTTAAAGGCAACAGCAGCAGATGCAACAGTAGCCGCCTGCGCGCCGCCGCCCCTTGCGGCGCCCGCCGCCGCGCTCGCACCCACCATCGCGCCTGCGCCCGCGTGGCCACCTCGCCGGCCACCGGCCGCGCTCCGGCGTCGCCGCTGGCAGGGCCCCATAAAGAGAGAGAAAGAGGGATAGATGGCGCCTGCTGCCCCCGCCCCCATTGCCGGCCGGCCGCCGGTCTCCAGCGCTACCTTCGGCCACATTACCGGAGAGGGAGTGAGAGAGAGAGAGAGTGTGAGAGAGAGATGAGAAAATTCTCATCATCTCCTCCCTTTAAGAAAAATATCCCACCCACTCTCACCTACTCCCAATACTTCCCCCATTCCTCTCATACTCAATCAATCAAATCTTTATTTTATTTTATTTTCCTTTTCTTTGTCTTTTTCTTTCATTTTTCATTTCTCAAATCCCTCTTTAGAATTAAGTACCAATACCCGTTATTTATAAGAGTATTCTTGCAGTATATACATCCGTGTATTTCTATATATTTTTCATATCAATTAATCCGGTATGATTTATAAAAACTTAAATCCATTCTGGATTTTCTATAATGAATCACTGAAATTCATTCAACACAGAATTCACAATTTGATAGTCATAAGAATTCTAGAAAAATATTATTAACCCAATAATATTACTTTAAGCCAGAGTTTAATAATTTGGGTGTTACGGCTCCACCCCCGTAGAAAAAGTTTCGTCCTCGAAACTTGGCATATCTGATAATAGATAAGAGCGATACTTACAATTTCTTCTTTATTTCATGTAATCTTTCTTCTAATAAGGTAATTTGTTCTCTTTCAGTCATGCATCCCTTATGTGTTCACAACATGCAATATATGCCCAATATTATGACTTTCACATAGAATATCTTACACATACTTTATGTCATAACATTTACCATCATACTTGGTGATATACACATCATATGGTATTACATACACACATCACACTTGGTGATAATCGTGTTATATATCATCACACATCGTATCAGCACATACACTTACCATACTTGATGGTACGTCTATCACATATACTCAATATGGTTCTTCCGTTCTGATTAAATCTTGTCTTGCCTGATATTTTTATCATTTTCTTATCCACTGTCCCATACCACCTATAGTTCATATTAAGAGCCCGCACCCCTAATAGAACTCATCCAAATCAAAGTATATGCAGGTATACTTTCATTCGAATATAAGAAAAAGTTAAATATCATGCATTTTGAGATTAATCATACGCATAAGAACCCATTGCGCCTATGAACTTCTTACATCAAGGCACATATTCATTCATACAAACTGCACACTCACAGATATTCATCATAACAATTAATGTTATTCCTGAACCAATGACTTAAATCAATCTCTAGGCTAATACTCCTTAGACCTACACCTGAGTTCTACTTCAAGTTTCTAAGCCTAAGCTCTGATACTAACTGTAACGGTCCCAGGTTTAATTACCTTAAAATTTTATAATCATCAACTTTATTGCTTGTTAATCAGAATATACTAAAGAATTTCGGCAGCATCTCCTCTAAAATATAGACTCCATCTCAATACAATAATTTAGATTTCGGCTAACACTAACCTACTTATAAATCTCATTTTTATCATATAGTTTATCCCAAGGTCCATCAAATAAACATATACAGAAGAGTGCTTCCTGATATAATATTCTAACTCACAGTGACTAATAACATCAGAGTTTATAAAAAGATTCATATTCTACAATAAGTACAAACGTCATCTCAGTAGAACATCCTTGCAGCTCTAGGTCAGACCATCGCCTTGCCGTAACCTAAAAATATCAATCTGTGGTGGGGTGAGCTCAACAGCTCAGTGAGTGAAGTCATTCAAAATAGAGTTTGTATTATACCACCATTGTACTTCAAGTACTTTGCAGTTAAGCAATGTCAAAATCAGTTTCAATACTTTCTACTTGTGGTTGATAATGCAGCTTATGAATCATAGACTCTTTCTACTATCGGATACTTTCTATATGTATTCTTCTGGGTACACGTGACCAATATTTCATTAATATACAATCTCAATAATTTTATAATACTTGACCTACTCGTTAGTTTCTTATAATCACCTCACCGATTTTTAGTTTGTAACATGTTCGTATTTCATATATATAGTCATGGTCACAGCATAACTCTTACAGAGCCTAATCTTACTCACTAGATTAGTTACAGTTCAATATTGCACCTGCCCCAATATACATATGACATCACATACTACTCATGATAGTATCCAATTATAATTATGTTCATACATAAAGAAATAGGAGACACTCACATCCATATATTGGATGTCATAACAATCTATTTACCCGATGTCATAGACAACTATATGCATACACTAGGTGCCATACATATTAACATCCTTAATCGGATATCATAAACAATCATATCTATGTACTAGATATCATAAACAATCATATGCATATACAAGGTGTCATACCTATTAACAACCATAATTCGGATATCATAACAATCATATCCATATACCAGTTATCATAAACAATCATATGATATACTACGTACCATACCTATTAACATTCATAATTCGGATATCATAACAATCATATCCATATACCAGATATCATGAACATATATTCAAGCATACTTCAATAAAATAATATCAATACTCCCCTTCGATCACCTCGAGTTCAACCCGGTCTCTTCCTCCGAAACAATAGGTAACAACAATACTCCCCTTCGATCACCTCCGGTTCAACCCGGTCTCTTCCTCCGAAACAATAGATAACAACAATAAATAACAACAATACTCCCCTTCGGTCACCTCTGGTTAAACCCGGTCCCTTCCTCCAATACAATAAATAACAACAATACTCCCCTTCGGTCACCTCCGGTCAAACTTGGTCCCTTCCTCCAATATAATATATGACATCATATACATACTTATGCACATTTCTTATCACAAAGGCATTCACATACATACCGATGTGTCACACAGTCAAGTTCATGCGATTTCATTTCTTAATTCATTAGTTTCGAGGAATTCTTATCATATTTAAGAGGTACCAAACACACACATAAAGCATTCAACTTAATGATCCCCAATATCGTACCGATTAAGTTTGATTCGTAGTACCAGTATTCGCTTTTTCTAATCATAATACTTATTCACCTTTTATCATTTAATTAACATTCGGGATTTGTCATCATTTACCTCTTTTATCCTCAGGCAGACTGTCTATTAGTTACAACTTAATTTAATTCAGAATCTTCTCATTACTTCTGATACAAGTGACAGTTACAGGACAATTTTAATATTAATGAATTATTACACTTTTGACATCATAATTATCCTTTATTTCAACTGAGGACTGATTTTAATACTTTTATTTGGTACAACCCAATTTATCCCAGATTCCACCAATACTAGTGTTAACGCTACTGACTTTTATATAGCATGTTTGTTGTTGCTTACTTCTATCTTCGAGTTCCATACCACTCAGTCATTTACTAGCCAAATCATCATCTGCATTCGTATATGAATCAAACCACACACATATATACATCCGTACATATACACATATTACTTACCAATACTGGATTACTAATCTCATTAACACGACGCTCAATCTTTCGTCTGTATTACTAGCTTTCAATTATTAAGGTAATTATCTAACTCTTATCGGATAGATATAATCAGTGTCACTATAAAGATAAGACTTTCAAGCCTAATAGAGGATTCCGATGTTATACTAAAACAATTATAAGGATACCCAAAAGTCTCCGGTGTATAGGGTAGGCATACCAAAATACTAGTTCAATACTATCGGTATTTATTTTGTTGATATCGAATTATCTATCATAATCGATATACTTAATATTAAGTTGTCAGATTTACACAATAGTGACTCTAACAGATTTTCACGAGTTTAATTACTCACTTGATACTTGTACAACATCATCAGTCACCCATTATCTGATAATCATCAGACTTGATCTTATTCACAAATTTTTCATTGATAATCATTAATCGCTAAAAGTAAGATATCTACTTACGAGTTCTGATTCGAAGGTTTTATTTTTTCACTTCTCATCAGGTTCGAAAAATCTTAGTTATTTATCCCTCAAATTGCTTTCAGTTGCTACCGATTAACAACTTAATCAATATATATAAATATGTAGGCCATCGGCTGACTCTTGCTGTCTCAAGTGTGCTAGTTGATAGACAAAATCACGTTATGAGCATAAATATATCATGGAACATAACAAATACGAAAATAGTATTCGCAAGGTCAATACTCATATACTACATAACATTTGAGTATCCCGCGTATTTAGCTTAACAATAAGCTTTTGATGTTCAATTTATTTATCAAGCATGTCCGGTAGTGTTAGGAATTCAGTTGCTCTAATTCAGTTCATTATCAATTACTTTGATCAGTTCCATCATTGTCGGTTCACGTTCACAATTGCTAATTAACCGAAATGTCCCGATCCCTTCCGAGTTATCAGTATTAACAAAATCTTTAATAGTTTAATCAATACACTATTTCTATCATACTACTTCAATTACATATATCCCAATTAACAGAGTTTTCCACATCACGGTTACATCGAGTTACTCAAAGATAATTTTCAATTTCATTTACTTAGTTCAATTTTAATATCAACTTCAGATTCTGCTTATACCAGTATCAACATAACCGATTCTATAATTATCCAATCATGATTGATGGGTCTCAAGTGATCTTTTATCTTGACTGATTTCTAATTATCTCTTATTAATAAACAAACATTCATGATCTGTAATCGATTTTTCATTGTCACTACTTAGTCTACTCACCGGGTACACCGTGTTAACCAACCACCGTCCGATTATTATTATTCATAAATACAAATTTCGTAATGACTTGGTTATCACTTGCATATAATATCAATCTTCACTTACAAACTATCATTCTTATCTTACTAGTTAATACACATGCAATACAGTGTTTAAAGGAATCAGGGGTAGACTTTACCCACTTAACGATTTTCAGGTTGAGTGATATCTATAGTCATCACAGACAGGTAGATGGTATTAGCTGAAGATTTACACTTAACAAATTCTATCAAAGCCCAGTGTTTAGTTATTCGGTTCTAAATTCTAATAAATACTCACAACATATACATCATGTTCAGAGACTCACACACGTATAACTCATGTGATATTTGTCTATGTTCACTCATATTAATACGTGTTCTAGCACTTAACGATCATGTTTATACAAATTATAATTAGCAAAGTCACGATTTAACATCATACCCGTGTTATGTTAACACACATATACATACGCATCCGCAATTCATCATTCGAGATATCCTAGTGGATTCCGGTTCCATAACACCCAATCACTTTTACAATAAATATCATAATCATCTTTTTAATACTATAATATCTTAATTCCACTGGATCAATATCATCAATAGTTTCTCAATAATAATTATTTTTGAATTTGAAAAATAATACTTGAGTTAGGACTTCCACTCACCGGGTATATCGATAAATTTTGAACACCCAATACCATATACTGATACACAAAATGTGTAGCTCTCATTTTCACGATCACAACGGCTCAAGAATCGTCCGAATCTGACTATGGATGGCCAAGATATCGTTCGGAAACCAAAACCAATATAAAATATTAGATACGTAATAATTGAAAATATTCAGGGGGCTGTTTGAAATTTTCAGGAGTCCCAAAGCAATTATTCAATCTCACAGGGGCTAAAATGAAATTTACCTTATTTAATGAATGGGTCGGGTGCATAATGGGTCGGGTTTGGGTTGAACCGGAACCCAAACCCATCTCTTATCTTCTTCTTCTCTTTTTTTTCGTTTTTTTTTAAGGCAACAGCAGCAGACGCAGCAGCAGCCCCCTCTGCTGCTGCCCTTTACGGCGCCCGCTGTCGCGGCTGCGACCACCATCGCGCCTGCGCCCGCGCGACCGCCTCGCCAGCCCCCGGCCGCGCTCTGGCGTCGCCGCCGGCGGGGCCCCAAAGAGAGAGAGAAAGAAGAAGAGATGGGGCCTGCTGCCCTCGCCCCTACTGCTGGCCAGCCGCCGGCCTCCAGCGCCGCCGCCGGCTGGCCTCCGGCCACATTACTTGAGAGAGAGGGAGTGAGAGAGAGAGAGAGAGGGAGTGAGAGAGAGAGAGAGAAGGAGAGAAAAATGAGAAAATTCTCATCATCTCCTCCCTTTAAGAAAAATATCCCACCCACTCTCACCCACTTCCCATACTTACCCCATTCCTCTCATACTCAATCAATCAAATCTTTATTTTATTTTAATTTATTTTCTCTTTCTTTTTCTTTCATTTTTCATTTCTCAAATTCCTCTTTAGAATTAAGTACCAATACTCGATATTTATACGAGTATTCCTGCAGTGTATACATCCGTGTATTTTCATATATTTTTCATATCAATTAATCCAATATGATTTATAAAAACTTAAATCCATTCTGGATTTTTTATAATGAATCACTGAAATTCATTCAACACAGAATTCACAATTTGATAGTCATAAGAATTCTAGAAAAATATTATTAACCCAATAATATTACTTTAAGCCAAAGTTTAATAATTTTAAGCCAGAGTTTAATACTTTGGGTGTTACAGATGACAAAAATGGAGAAACATCAACTGCGACTCTAGAAGCTGGATCTTTGGGCGACAAATGCCTGTAAGCTCAACAGCAAATCGAGCTTTATCAAGCTCAAATTTTCAGAGCCTTCAACAAAAAAGTTAAAGAGCGGACTTTCAAGAAAGATGACCTTATCTTAGCCGTCAAAAGACCCATAGTGGTGACACATATGACAAAAGGGAAATTTCAGCCCAAATGGAAAAGATAATTTGTGGTAGAGTTAGTTTACTCGAATGGAGCATATTGCCTTATAACCCCAAACGGCGATATGCTTATGATGCCAATCAACGATAGATTCTTGAAGAAGTACTATCCTTAACATGATTCTTCTCATGATGAGATTAACATTACACCTCTGATCAAAACTTCTAGATCCAAGATATTTGGAAGAGCACCAAAGAAAAGCTTTTTCCTTCAACGGATCACATTTCAGTCGATCATTGTCGAGCTGACCGAACACTGGTGATTGCACACATTTATTGCATTATTCTTTATTACATTCCACATTTATCATGTAATAAATCTGCTAAATTTCTTGTCTTAAATGTCTATTTTACAGAAGATAATCATGGGGAGAAAGAGGACAAAATCAAATAAATATCAGTTAAATTCAGATTTAACTAGATCTATTTAGTTAGAGGAGGATGATCCCAAATCCAGTTGGTTAAATTCAGTTTTTGGTGAATCAGGTGGTTAAAGCTAAAGATCAACCAAGGATAACGTCAAATACAGAGTCCAAATCCAAAGGGATAAATGGATAGAGAGAAGATCAACGGATGAGATGAAGCAATTCTGACTCAGATTCTGGCTGGATATATTTTAGTATTTGAATCATAACTTTCGCTACCCGAACTCACATCTAATGATTCAAGATGATCCAGAAAGAGGACTTAAAGGGCTACAACTCTTAAGTTGATCATTATTTCTAATTCTATCATTTGATAAGTTATATTTAGCAATCAATGCGCCAATAAGCTGCAGATTAGAACTGAATATCCACATCAAATCAAGTTTGAAGATAAGGGGAGGATTCAAATTCAGAAATAGCTATCTTTCCTTATCTTCATACTCCTCTACCCTCTGCATTTCTCCTATAAATACCTGCAATCTCAAAGGGACTACCAAGCAGAGAGTAGAACTTAGGCTAATTTATAGTTTATAACTTAGGTTTTTATTTTCTTTCATGTAATTTTTATTTATTTATGTAACTGAGAAGAGAGGATACCTTCATGGAGGAATGAGAGCAAGCTTGTACTGAAGGTGACACCAGTGTAAGTGATCTTTTCTTCTATTATTATTTGAATCAAATCGAGGTTCCTTCTATTCTTGTTTTTGTTCGCTTTCCTCTTTTGTGTTTGTAGATCCAAATAAAACCGATAGCCTCGAAGTTGCCTTCTCGTTGCAAGTGCAATTGATGGCTTATGGTGATGGACATCCATTTCTATTGTAGTATAGCTCGCCCCTTCATTTCATAGTGTAAATGGGGAATGGGGAAGATCTTATCTGCCATGCTTCTCTCGCCTTCAAAGAAAGGTACATCGTCGATACGGGTGAAAGGTAAACAGGCGCCGAAGAGGTAAGTATGTTTTTTAGGTTTTAGTCTTTCTTTCTTTTCTTGTAACTTTTAGTGTAGACCACCAACACCATAATCACCTAAATGTCTTTCACTCTTTCATTTTCTTTGTACATATCACTTCTAATTTCTCCATCTTCTTAATCTACCATCTTCTTCCTAATTTAACTGTAACTCCATTTTTCACTTTTCTTTTGAAGAACTAAAAGAAAAATTTTAACCATTAATTGTAGCTTAAAAGAGAACTTACTAAAAAGCTTCCATCGCTAGTCCCTCCTTGTGGATCACGACCCGCATAGCCACTTGCTATAGCGGTAGAATTGAGCACCTTGCACTACTGTATTAAAAGTTCTGAAATTCTGTATTTCTATGCAGGTAAAACATCAATCAAATTTTGGCGTCGTTGCCGGGGGAGGGACGGTAAGTTATTCTCTTTTTAGATTTACATTTTTTGTTAACTTTCTTTTTGTTTTTGGTGTACAGATTTAACAACAAGGATTTTTTGCTGCAGTGGACATATAAGTGACCCTGGACTCTGCTTAAGAAAGCAGAGCCCAGAAGCCCTCAGATTTGCTACATTCTTGTGGCAATCTGAGTGAACTACTAACCTGTATTTTCTGCAGATTGGCTGAATTGAATAGTTTCACATCTGTAGCATTTATCTCCTTGTTTGACTCACTGTATATATATCTTTAACACAACAGTAAAAAGTTGATTGTCAATGCTAAAAATGATTTAAACTTTGCATTTAGGCACGTGTCTATTTCATTACATTTTCTATTTACTGTTGAAGAGTGCTGGAGCCAAGGTATGTGTGCATAGCATGTAGTATAAGGTTCATTCTTGTATGAAATATTGCTTGAGTGCTACTTTTTTCTATATACTTGTACACTGCACTAAATTGATTTAAGGGCTTATCCATTAATAAGATAAGGTGGGGAAGTCATTACCCTCCTTAGCCTATAAATAATCTCCTCACTTACTAACCCAAGCCTAATTAAAAACTGAGTAGACGTTGGCCCTAGGGACATCTCAGACTCAAATAGGAGACTGACCTAAGGCGGAAGTTGATTTAAATCTGACTCTTGCCAAATCGGTGACTAGGGTTGGGGATTGAGGGGTGAAACCTCGAAGGCTGGTAGTTTGGCTTAATTAGGCATGTTGCTTCTGCACGGATACCTCCCACCAATCTTGTCCCTACCTGGCCGATTAACTTGTGGTCAGATTCGGCAATATACCCCCCGTGGATAGTCTAACCAGTTAGGAGTCGTCTAGGTCTAAGGTTTACCCTAACTTAGGTTAGATTTTTTTCTTTTTATTTGTTTGCTTATTTGTTTGTTTTTTTTTTTTGTGATATGGCTTATAATAACAAAATTTTCAATTTTAATGGTAATCCATATTACACCCCAACCTCTTTTTCGGATATTACCAACCCGGCATATCATAACTTTAACCAACATAGTGTGCCGGATTGGTTTTATCCGAATCAATATAACCCATGCCCCCAATCTTATAACCATAATTTTCAAAATAATTTCAACTCTTCACAGTCTCAATGGGGATTCACTTCCCCTGAGTCCAATTTTCAACAAACTTGTCCTCCTTATCCACCTTGTCTACAATATTTCCAAGATTCATGCTCAGTTCCACCAGTTCAAAACAGAAAACCATCAAGCTTAGAAATGAGCATGCGTGAGTCCAAGCAACAATAACAAAATCTGACGGACTCATAATTTCACCACAAATTCCAAAACAAAACTTCATCTTTTCAAGTCCAATCGCAACAAAATGATGAACCCATCAACTATGAAAAGATGCTTGAAGCCATGACTCAGGATCAAATCGTTCGTAATCATGACATAGATATGATGGTCCAAACTCTCCATTCTCATCGTTTGACCATTTCTGATGTCGCTAACCATTCTGTTAGAGTCGAAAAATCATGTTGTTTTGGAAAACAAGATTCAATTTCAGTAAAACCATTTGAACTTGCGCAAATACCAAATTTGAAAATGACATTGACATTTTGGCAAGTTATCCCTTCCTGAAATTGAACTTGAGAATGAATATGATCCTGAACCTAAACTTGATAATTCAATTTTACTTCCTGATTCAATAATGACTCCGGTGTCTTCACCTGATTTCAATCTTCTCCCCGAATCAACATTGGATCCTGTGCCAATTTATCATGAAATTGAATCGCCAATCTTTTATGATCATCATATTGAACTTGACCAATTTCTTACTTTTGAAAGTCCAATTGACAAATTGGCAAGTTCTCATTTTTATAAAATTGAACTCAATGAGAATTGTGACCTAGATTCTCAAATTTGTGATCCAGTTTAAATTCCTGAATCAATATTGACTCATGTTTTGTTACCCAACTTGAGTAATATTTTAGAGTCAGTTTTGATTCCCGCACTTATCATTCGTGAACTTGAATCACCAATCTTAAAAAGTCACATTCCATTATGGGAAAATGAACATGGACTTGAGTTTCAACTTCTTAATTTGGACACACTTCCTGAACCAATCTCGACTCCTGAACCTTTACTTGACTTAAGTCTCTTTCTTGAGTCGGTATTAGTTCATATACTTCCTAAGTCCAAGTCAATTATTCCATCTTTTCACACTCCATTTTAGGACAAGGCGGTTGACAAAATTGACTCCGAAATTAATTATGAAATTTGAAATTTTGATGGGGTAAAATATTTAATAAAATTCATTCATGTATACATCATTTTAGTGGGTTATATTAGAGAGATTTCTAGTGGGTTCCTCTAAACTCCACGAAAATTCGATTGGGTAGCATTTCGTGGACCAATCAGACCACCACCGGAACCACCACCTTAAGGTAATATTTTCCTTTCCTTCTTTTTCATGCATCTATGCAATAAATCATACATTGAGGACAATGCATGAGATAGGTGTAGGGGAGGGTTCTAAATAACTTAGGTTTTCTTTTTATTATTTAAAAAAATTAACATTTTCTTTACTTTTAAAAACTTTTTGAAAATAGAAACAATATTTTGACATATTTTTTGTAAGAAATTAAGTCAATTTTAAGGAATAGGAAAGTCAAAATTAGAATTTCTTATACTTGATCAAAATAAGATCACTTGTTTGATTTCTAGGGTTAGGAAGATAATTTGTCAAAGTAATTTAGTTTTGATCTTTACCTTGATGAAATATGCACACTTCATACACTTACACACTTAGGGTTCAAAAACAAAGATTCTTTTGCCTTAAAAAATATATATATCTATAAAAGATAAACAAATCTAATTATTTATTAGCTAGGTGCTTTGGCCTAAGCAAGCCTTGGTATTTATACGAAAGATGTTAGATAAGTTTGAGAAAAATAAAAAAATAAAAAATCCTCTGATTAAGCTGGGTATTTTTGCCTCATAAATCATAAGTATTCATGCCTATAAGCGGTTCATATAATAAAATTCTTAGTTTTGTGGCCTTTTTTGCTTGAGTCCTTAAGTCGTTGGGGTGTTTTCTCACGCGGTACCCTAAGACCGTTTGGTTTGGGAGTCATCAATTAAAGGCTCGCTACATGGGCAGATTAGAAAGCCTAATAGAACTAAGGAATAATATCACCAAAAATAAAATAAATATATATATAAATAAATAAATAAGGCATAAGAGTTAGAATTAAAGAACCTTTAGTCAGAACTTCACGGTCACGAAGGTGCATCTGACTTAGCGTAAAGTAATAGACTAGATGAGAAATACAATTTGACTCCTTACTTTAATTGATAATAAATTTTTTAATAGAACAAAGCTTAGGAATGAAAAATTCAGTTTTCTTATAACTTATAGATTACTTAAAACTTACAATAATATTTCAAATATTTTTCTTTCAAAACGTATTTTCAAAATACTAACATTTTTCTCTTTCTTTACGGATTTTGTGGGTGTAATCTACTGAAAATCCTCACGAGACAAAACTCGTCCTCTAAGGGAAACCTAGAAGTATAATGGCTTATTGCACAGGCTCAGTGCAATCGCGTGACCTGCGAAAGTGGTCTAATAATCTTTGGTTTAGTTTTGTTGCATTGCTCGATGACGATTAAAAGATAGGTGTGGGGGTGTGATTGCACACATTTATTATATTATTCTTTATTACATTCCACATTTATCATGTAATAAATCTGCTAAATTCCTTATCTTAAATGTCTATTTTGTAGAAGATGATCATGGGGTGAAAGAGGATAAAATCAAATAAATATCAGTTAAATTCAGATTAAACTAGATCTATTTGGTTAGAGGAGGATGATCTCAAATCCAGTTGGTTAAATTCAGTTTTTGCTGAATCAGGTGGTTAAAACTAAAGATCAACCAAGGATAACGTCAAATACAGAATCCAAATCCAAAGGGATAAATGGATAAAGAGAAGATCAACGGATGAGAAGAAACAATTTTGACTCAGATTCTGGCTGGATACATTTTAGTATTTGAATCATACCTTTCGCTACCAGAACTAAATCTGATGATTCAAGATGATCCAGAAAGAGGACTTAAAGGGATACAACTCTTAAGTTGATCATTATTTCTAATTCTATCATTTGATAAGTTATATTTAGCAATCAATATGCTAATAAGCTGCAGATCAGAACTGATGTCCACATAAAATCAAGTTTAGAGATAAGGGGGATTCAAATTCAGAAATAGCCAGCTTTCCTTATCTTCATACTCCTCTACACTTTGCATTTCTCCTATAAATACCTACAATCTCAAAGGGACAACCTGTTGGCCCAAAAGGTTACACTCTCCATTTGTTTAAGTTTTGATGATAACAAAACACATAGAAGCTATATGGTACTAATAATCTTGTTTAAGATGAGTTTCAGGTTTGTACTATTTATAATGGCCATTGCTTAGCTATTGCAAGGTTTCCTAGGTTTATGGAGATAATATGGCAAATGGCGCAAGAGGAAGTATTCATAGAAGAGAAGGCTCTAGCATGGCATTGCATGGCTCAGGACTTCATTGTGGCTCAGAGACTTCATTAGTTTCATTTTTTAGCTTTATAGTTTGTTAAAGAATAGTGAATAGGTTTGAAGATCAAATTCCTATACACAAGTTTTTGCGCACAAGACTTTTCTAAAAATTTCTCCTATACTTATATACAAAATATTTTTAAATATATTTTATTACTCACAAACTTCATTTTATTTATTATACCTAGTCTTAATCAAAAATATTTTGAAAACTATCAAAATCTCTTCAAATCCTTTTTCCAAAACTCAACTTTTGACCTGTTGCGGTCGACCGGGCGGTCGACCGGCTCTGTTTCAGGTCAGATCGGTCGACCGACCGGTCGACCGGACTTCTGACCGTTGGGTGCGTGCATGTGTGCACGTTTCCCGATCGACCGGGCGGTCGACCGGACCCCATTTCGGTCGACAGACCTTCGGCCGACTGAAAGTCATCAACTCTCTGTTTGTTTCGGTCGACTGGGCTGTCGACCGTGGGCCTGCAACGGCTTTATTTTTTGAAAACCCAGTCGACCGGCCGGTCGACCGAGGCTGTATTTCAGCCTTAACGGCTATTTTTTAAAACACGTTTTTAATGGGGTGTTTTGTCTCTAAACGAGCTTAGGGGCTGGTTTCTGGGTCAAATACTTCCTAATTACTTATTATACTAGTTTACCCTTTAATCCCTAACTCTATCCTATAAATAGGGTTGATTAGGGTTATGGTTTGGATAACAAGCTTTTGCAAAAATACTCAAGTTTAAAAGTTCTTAAAAGAAGTTTTCATTCTCTGTTTTTGTCCTGAAAAATCTCTCATTTCTGAAGTTTTTGATTCTAAACTCTCTTCAAATTCATTTTCTTTTTCCACTTACAATACTTGAGCTTCAATCCTACACATTATTCTATAGGGTTTTTGTAAGGGAAAAAGATTTTTCAAAAGAGGGTTTGTGGTCTTTTGAACACCAAGAGATACTTGTACTTGAGAGTGAGGAGTTGGGTACTCCGATGTGGTTGTAACTCTTTGTGAAGTTATAGTGGTTGAAAATCCTTTTGGGTGAAGGCGGGGACGTAGAGCTGGGTGCTCGAACCTTGGAAAAATTCTCTGTGTTTGCGATTGGTTTACTTGCTTTAATTCCTTGCTTTATATTCATTGCAATATTCATTTGTTTCATATTCATATTATCGATCAATACTCATACAACAAGATTGCAATACGCACCTCAAACTCCTATCTAGAGGAATCACGAGGAAGGAGTTCAGAGCCCTTCACGGGATATTCGGCTTCTAGTCTTGTTTTGAGTGATTGTTACATCACAACTTTTTAATTTGTGCATTGATTAGCATTATCACCTATTCACCCCCCTCTAGGTAATTTCAATTTGTATCAGAGTTAGGACTCTAGTTTTTAGCTTAACATCCTTAGAGACATCTTAAAATTTGCTAATCACTATTTGCATACTTTCATTCATACACTAGTAAAAATGGCCGACAACATTAAGACCCCTCCTAAATTTGATGGACTAAACTTCCCCATTTGGAAAGTTAGGATGACTATCTTTTTACAATCCCTAGGTAGTTTAGTTGCTAAATCCTTGACCAAACCTTATAGTAGACTCGAAAGTGAGGAGAGCACTTGGTCCGAGTTTACCTCCAAGGAATATGAGGCTAATTCTAAGGCTCAAAATTCCCTTCTCACCGCCTTGAATGAGGATGATCTAACACGGATTATACATTGCCAATCCGCCTATGAGATTTGGCAACACTTATTGGTCACTCATGAGGGGACATCACAAGTCAAGAGAGCTAAAATAGATCTCTTGCGTTCCCAATATGAAAGTTTTAAAATGCTTGAAGATGAGTCTATTGATACTATGATTACCAAGTTTACTAAGATTACTAATGCTCTTTCTTTTCTAGGTGATGATATAAGCAACGACCAAAAGGTGCGCAAAGTGATTCGAGCTCTTCCTTCGTCATGGGAGATCAAGGCTACCACCTTAAAGGAGTTGAATGATAAAGATGAGATGGATCTCGTAAGTCTTATTGGAAACTTAAAGACTCATGAGATGGAGAAGAAGGCAAGAGAAGAAGCGGTACCTCAAAAGAAGAAGTTCATAGCTTTCAAGTCTTCCTCTTCCAACTATGATGATGAAGAAGATGAAGAAGATGATGAAGAGCTATCTCTCTTTGTGAGAAATGCAAAGGGAATATACCGCAGGATTAAGCTCAATTATAGAAGACAAAAGGAAGGCAAAGAGGAGAAAAGAATCATATGCTACAACTGTCGGAAACCCGGTCACATCATGGCCGATTGCCCTGATTTCAAGAAAAAGATGATCTCCTCCTTGAAGCAAAAGAGGCCGGTTGAAAAGAAGGTATACAAAGCTACTTGGATTCGAAAAGTGAATCCGAAGATGAGGTCGACACGGCAAATATATGTTTCATGGCAAACACACCCAAGGTAACTTCTCAACCACTTAATGTTGAAAATGAAATAAGTAGAGAAATGCTAGATCATGCTTTTGTTGAACTTTCAGAAAGTTATGATGATAAAAATATAGAGTGCTCAAAATTGAAAAAGGAAATTGAGATGCTTAAAAATCAACTTTCAATTATTTCAAAAGAAAAGGAAGAACTTTCTTCTAATCTTATTACAACTAAAAGAGAGTTTGATGCTTATAAAGTTGCTTGTAAAGCTAAATTTCCAAAAATTGATGAAAATGAATATCTTTGTTAAAAACAAAAATCAATGATTTTGGAAATGTTTTAAAAGAATGTACTTTTAATACTAATAAATTAGAGGAAATGTTTTCAAAGAAGCACACTCCAAATGCTAAGAATGATAAAACAACCTATGCTAAAAATTCTCATGCTCATCATGTCAACACTTCACATAACACTCATGTTAAAACTATTCATGCTCAAAATTCACATGTTCGAAAGCCACACACTCATTATGCATTTAAATATGGAAGAGTTTATAGATGTACTTATTGTGGTCAGAATCGCCATTTAGCTAAATTTTGCTATGATCAAATAAATAGGACAAATAATCTTGTGTGGATTCATGACACTAACTCTTTAGGACCCAAGAAAATATGGGTACCAAAATCAAGTCCTAAATTATTTGATGCAGGTACACACCAAGGCTCCAAGACGTAAGGAGCGGTGTACCTTGATAGTGGTTGTTCAAGGCATATGACATGGGATATCAACAACTTCACAACCCTATCAAGGTACGTTGAAGGTGGCACCGTCACCTTCGGAGATGACTCCAAGGGTACCATCATCGGTATAGTTAACATTCAAATTGATGCATCTCCTTTAATAGAAAATGTTGTTCTTGTTGATGGACTTAAACATAACTTGCTTAGTATAAGTCAACTTTGTGATCGTGGTCTTAAAGTTGTGTTTGATGATTCTTCGTGTAAAATTTTTGATTGTAAAACCAATGATTGTATTCTCACCGGTTTTCGTGATAATAATGTCTATATCATTGACATGCTTAATTTAGATTGTTCTACTAAATGCTTGAATGCTTTTGATGAGGTTTCTTGGCTTTGGCATAGAAGATTAGGACATGCATCTTTTGATCATCTTGCTAGAATTAATTCTAAGGAATTGGTGAAGGGTATTCCTTATTTGAAGTTTGAGAAAGACTGCATTTGTAGTGCGTGCCAACTTGGGAAACAAACCAAGTCTTCCTTCAAACTAATCAAGGATATCATGTCAACTAGGCCATTAGAATTAATTCACATGGATCTTTTTGGACCAACTAAAACTAAAAGCTTAAATGGAAGTAGATATGTATTTGTTTTAGTTGATGATTTTTCCCGGTTCACTTGGGTTTTCTTTCTAGAACACAAAGATCAAACTTTTTCGCATTTTAAGATTTTTCGAAAAGGGGTTGAAAAAGAAAAAGCTTTTTCGATTTTAAAATAAGAAGTGATAGAGGTGGTGAGTTTGTTAACCAACTCTTCATGACTTATTGTGATGAAAAGGGAATTAAGCATGAAATGTCATGTCCTAGAACTCCACAACAAAATGGAGTAGTAGAAAGGAAGAATAGAACTCTTCAAGAAATGGCTAGGACTATGATAAGTGAATATGGTCTCCCTCAATATTTATGGGCCGAGGCTGTAAACACAGCTACATATCAAATCATATTTATTTGTGTAAAAATACTTTCAAAACTTCTTTTGAAATTTATCATTTAAGAAAACCAAATGTTTCATACTTTAAAGTTTTTGGATGCAAGTGTTTTGTTTTGAATACTAAAGATAACTTGGGTAAATTTGATGCTAAGGCCTATGAAGCTATAATTGTTGGATATTCTAGTACCAGCAAAGCTTATAGAGTATTCAATAAATTCACTCTTACTATTGAAGAATCCATGCATGTTAAATTTGAAGAATCTAATGTTGTTGTTGAGAATGTTGTAGAGTTTGACTCATTAGGTGAGGACATGGAGAAAATATCCTTGAAGGACTCACTCATTCAAGAAGAAAAGCAAGAACCCATTTGTAAAGTTCTAAAGGATGAAGTGGAGAATTCTCAACCACTTCCTAAAGATTGGAGATACGCTACAAATCATCCCAAGGATCTCATCTTAGGTGATGTATCTAAAGGGGTAACAACTCGCTCCAAACTCCATGAATTGTGTGGTAATTTTGCATTCATTTCTCATTTTGAACCCAAAAACATCCTCGAAGCCGAGGGTGACTCATATTTGGTTGCTAGCCATGCAAGAAGAGCTCAATCAATTTGAGCGCAACCAAGTTTGGCACCTTGTTCCTAGACCCCACGATAGACCAATAATTGGTACTAAGTAGATTTTTAGGAACAAGATGGATGAGTCAGGAAATATTATTAGGAATAAAGCTAGGTTAGTGGCCCAAGGTTACACTCAAGTTGAAGGAATTGACTTTGAGGAGACCTTTGCACCCATAGCACGGCTTAAAGCCATACGGATTACACTAGCTTTTGCATCTTTTAAAAATTTTAAACTTTTTCAAATGGATGTAAAAAGTACATTTTTAAATGGTTTTATAAATGAAGAAGTTTATGTTGAACAACCTCCCGGTTTTGTTGATCATGTTCATCCTAATTTTGTTTTCAAACTTAATAAAGCTTTGTATGGTTTAAAGCAAGCTCCTAGAGCTTGGTATGAAAGGCTTTCTAGTTTTCTTCTTTCAAATGATTTTGTTAAAGGCAAAGTAGACACAACATTATTTATTAAGCATGTTGATAGTGACATTCATATAGTGCAAATTTATGTTAATGATATAATTTTTGCAAGGAGTTTGAAAAGTGTATGCAATGTGAATTTGAGATGTCTTTAATGGGTGAATTAAATTTCTTTCTTGGACTCCAAATCAAGCAAATGCGAGATGGATATTCATATGTCAAGCCAAGTACTCAAAGGAACTCATAAAGAAATTTGGACTTGAAGGTTCGAAAATTTGCAACACTCCCATGGCAACTACTACCAAGCTTGAGAAGGATGACCAAGGTAAATGTGTTGATATTAAGTTATACGAAGCATGATTGTTAGTTTGTTGTATTTAACGGCTAGTAGGCTGGATATCATGTTTAGTGTGTGTCTTTGTGCTAGATTCCAATCGTGTCCTAAAGAGTCTCATCTTATTGCGGTAAAATGCATCATTCGTTATATTAAGGGCACTATTGGAATGGGTCTTTGGTATCCGAAAACCGGAGATTTTTCAATGACGAGTTTTTCGGATGCCGACTATGCGGGTTGTAGAGTGGATAGAAAGAGTACTAGTGGAACATGTCAATTTCTTGGTAATTATCTTGTTTCGTGGTCCTCTAAAAAACAAAATTTGGTAGCCCTCTCAACCGTCGAGGCGGAGTATGTTGCGGCGGGGGCTTGCTGTGCACAAGTCCTTTGGATGAAACATACTCTCCTTGATTATGATTTGCATTATGATCATATAAAAATATTTTGTGATAATACTAGTACTATTCATATGACTAAGAATGCAAATCAACATAGTAAGACCAAGCACATTGAGATTAGATATCACTTTCTTAGAGATCATTTTGAAAAAGGTGATATAGAGATTGATTATGTTTCTTCAGATTTGCAACTTACTGATATTTTCACTAAACCACTTGATTTTAATAGATTTTCCTTTATATGTGGTGAACTTAATGTTTGTGTTATTGAATAAAAATGTTTTTCTTATTTATTTATCCATTTTTGATGTATGACAAAAAGGGGGAGAAATATGGGTATGATGAGTTCTTGTATATGAGTTCTAAAACATGAGTTTATATTATATGGTTTTGCAAGTGTTTTATGTCTCATGTTCTTTTGCTTGCTATTTCAAAAATTCAAATTATTTATTTTTATGGTTTTTGCAATTCAAATTACTTTTACTTCTTTAATATAGCATAATTTGAGGGGAGTTTTACCTCTCTCTTTATCTTTTTTTGATATAGCCTATATGTTTTGTCATCATCAAAAGGGGGAGATTGTTGGCCCAAAAGGTTACACTCTCTATTTATTTAAGTTTTGATGATAACAAAACACATAGAAGCTATATGTACTAATAATCTTGTTTAAGATGAGTTTCAGGTTTGTACTATTTATGATGGCCATTGCTTAGCTATTACAAGGTTTCCTAGGTTTATGGAGATAATACGGCAAATGGCGCAAGAGGAAGTGTTCATAGAAGAGAAGGCTCTAGCATGGCATTGCATGACTCAGGACTTCATTGTGGCTCAGAGACTTCATTAGTTTCGTTTTTTAGCTTTATAGTTTGTTAAAGAATAGTGAATAGGTTTGAAGCTCAAATTCCTATACACAAGTTTTTGCGCACAAGACTTTTCTAAAAATTTCTCCTATACTTATATACAAAATATTTTAAATATATTTTATTACTCACAAACTTCATTTTATTTATTATACCTAGTCTTAATCAAAATATTTTGAAAACTATCAAAATCTCTTCAAATTCTTTTTCCAAAACTCAACTTTTGACCTGTTGCGGTCGACCGGGCGATCGACCGGCTCTGTTTCAGGTCAGACCGGTCGACCGACCGGTAGACCGGACTTCTGACCGTTGGGTGCGTGCATGTGTGCACGTTTTCCGGTCGACAGGGCGGTCGATCGGACCCCATTTCGGTCGACCGACCTTCGGCCGACTGAAAATCATCAACTCTCTGTTTGTTTCGGTCGACCGGGCGGTCGACCGTGGGCCTGCAACGGCTTTATTTTTTGAAAACCCGGTCGACCGGCCGGTCGACCGAGGCTGTATTTCAGCCTTAACGGCTATTTTTTAAAACACGTTTTTAATGGGGTGTTTTGTCTCTAAACGAGCTTAGGGGCGGGTTTCTGGGTCAAATACTTCCTAATTACTTATTATACTAGTTTACCCTTTAATCCCTAGCTCTATCCTATAAATAGGGTTGATTAGGGTTATGATTTTGATAACAAGCTTTTGCAAAAATACTCAAGTTTAAAAGTTCTCAAAAGAAGTTTTCATTCTCTGTTTTTTGTGCTGAAAAATCTCTCATTTCTGAAGTTTTTGATTCTAAACTCTCTTCAAATTCATTTTCTTTTTCCACTTACAATACTTGAGCTTCAATCCTACACATTGTTCTATAGGGTTTTTGTAAGGGAAAAAGATTTTTCAAAAGAGGGTTTGTGGTCTTTTGATCACCAAGAGATACTTGTACTTGAGATTGAGGAGTTGGGTACTCCGGTGTGGTTGTAACTCTTTGTGAAGTTATAGTGGTTGGAAATCCTTTTAGGTGAAGGCGGGGACGTAGAGCTGGGTGCTCGAACCTCAGAAAAATTCTCTGTGTTTGCGATTGGTTTACTTGCTTTAATTCCTTACTTTATATTCATTGCAATATTCACTTGTTTTATATTCATATTGTCAATCAATACTCATACAATAAGATTACAATACGCACCTCAAACTCTTATCTAGAGGAATCATGAGGAAGGAGTTCAGAGCCCTTCACGGGATATTCGGCTTCTAGTCTTGTTTTGAGTGATCGTTGCATCACAACTTTTTAATTTGTGCATTGATTAGCATTATCACCTATTCACCCCCCTCTAGATGATTTCACGACCGAGCAGAGAGTAGAACTTAGGCTAATTTGTAGTTTGTAACTTAAGTTTTTATTTTATTTATGTAACTGAGAGGAGAGGATACTTTCATGGAGGAATGAGAGAAAGCTTGTACTGAAGGTGACACCAGGGTAAGTGATCTTTTCTTTCATTGTTATTTGAATCGAATCGAAGTTTCCTTCTATTCTTGTTTTTGTTCGCTTTCCTCTTTTGTATTTGTGGATCAAAATGAAACCGATAGCCTCGAAGTTACCTTCTCCTTACAAGTGTCGTTGATGGCTTATGGTGATGGACATCCATTTCTATGGTAGTATAGCTCGCCCTTTCATTTCAAAGTGTAAATCGGGAATGGGGAAGATCTCATCTGCCATGCTTCGCTCGCCTTAAAAGAAAGGTACATCATCGATACAGGTGAAAGGTAAACAGGCGCCGAAGAGGTAAGTATGTTTTTTAGGTTTTAGTTTTCTTTCTTTTCTTGTAACTTTTAGTGTAGACCACCAACACCATAATCACCCAAATCTCATTCACTCTTTCATTTTCTTTGTGCATATCACTTCTATTTTCTCCATCTCCTTATTCTACCACTTTCTTTCTAACTTTACTTTAACTCTATTTTTCATTTTCCTTTTAAAAGAACTAAAGAAGAACTTTAACCATACTTTGTAGCCTAAAAGAGAACTTACTAAAAGCTTCCATCGCTAGTCCCTCCTTGTGGATCATGACCCGTATAGCCACTTCTTATTGTGGTAGAATTGAGTGCTTGCATTCTATTCTTAAAGTTCTGAAATTTTATATTTTTGTGCAGGTTATAACTCAATCAACTGGTTACATCATAATGCATAATGTAAACATCAAAGAAAAGACAAAGTGTGAAACTTCAGTTTTAACCTTATTACTCTTCTCTAGTTTATCTATCAAAATCAAATGCTTCTGAAGTCTAAGGATAGAGGAAAATGCTAGCTTTTAAGTCTAACATAAGTCCTTGACAACTCATCATGCTGAGATGAATAGCATGGCTAGCCCAACTCAAATGGTAGTTGGTAATGGCATACCAAATCCGTTGATAGCTGAGGATTTGCTAAAAATCTTACGATATTTGGTCCCGTCTTCCCCTCTAAAATTCCTTACCAATTCCCTCCCACGGAATGGTAGGACCACAAAAATACGTATGTCTATTTTCCTGGCGAAAGAAACGCAAACTTGTCACATTAATAATAAACCTCTGATAAGCCATTTTCCTTAATCCCTAGTGGGGTTCGTCAAGTTAATATTACACCTCTGACAATTTATTTTATTTCTTCACCAAAGTCCCCTACCAATTCCCTCCCTGGAGTGGTAGGTCCACAAGCTCAATCACTGTTATGTTAATACTACATCTCTAACAGTAAAAAGTTTCAATACTCCCTAGCGAGTATGAACTTCCACTTGTCACTTTTTTGCATGGAGTCACAAGTCTTCAAAATTGTCAAGTTAATATTATACCTCTGACAATCTAAACTTCACTTGTCAATTCTCTTCAATTAAACCTCTGATAAGCCATTTTCCTTAATCCCTAGTGGGGTTCGTCAAGTTAATATTACACCTCTGACAATTTATTTTATTTCTTCACCAAAGTCCCCTACCAATTCCCTCCCTGGAGTGGTAGGTCCACAAGCTCAATCACTGTTATGTTAATACTACATCTCTAACAGTAAAAAGTTTCAATACTCCCTAGCGAGTATGAACTTCCACTTGTCACTCTTTTGCATGGAGTCACAAGTCTTCAAAATTGTCAAGTTAATATTATACCTCTGACAATCTAAACTTCACTTGTCAATTCTCTTCAATAGAATGGTAGGTGCTTAAAATTTCTTATATTGCAAATCAACTCTTGTTGTCATGTTAACACTACACTTCTGACAGATTACTATTAAGTTTAATATCACACCTTTAACAGTGATTAAGTTACAGTCAAGTTCAATATTAAATCTCTGACAGTTACTTTCCTCAGGCTTCCCTATCGAAGCTGAGATGAGCGATGCTAAGTTTAACATCACAGTTCTAGCATACAGTTCATTGTTAAGTTCAACAATATACCTATGACAATGACTTCCCCTCGAACTTTCATATCGAAGTCGAGATGACCAAAGCTATGTTTAAAATTACACCTCTAGCATTACTACCACTGTTAAGTTCAACACTACACCTATGACAGTGGTATCTTCAGTTTTTCTAACGAAACCGAAATTCCTATGGAGCTAAGTTAAAAGTACACCCTATTTCACATCCTTGTCAAGTTAATATTACATCTCTGACGCTAAAGAAATACTTAAATCAACGACGGGTCTAGTCTTACTTGTTATTCTCATCAATAGAATGGCAGGTCCACTTAAAATCACTGTTAGCTTAATATCACATCTTTAACAGTGTTCTCACTAATTCTCAGCTGAGTCTTGATTACGTTAATACTAAATCTCTGATGAAGACTCAATTACAATCTCCCACAGAGTGAAAACTTCACTTATCATTCTCATTCATAGAATGACAAGTCAATATAAACTATTCCACTCTTGTCAAGTTAATATCACTCCTTTGACAGTAACCTTTTAAATTTTTAAATGGAATTTTTCAATTTTGATTTGTTAAGTTAAACTATCACACTTCTAGCAAACCAAACATAATTGCTTTCACTTGTCTGATTTTCAATGCGAAAGGGTAGTCAAGACAAATAAGAGGCAGGAAAAAGTGTCACTTTTATTGATATTCAAAAATATGAAAGTAATGCAAAACAATAAGATTGAGTGTTACAACAAAGGAGTATAAAAAAGTCCCACTTGCTCAGCGAAAGGAGGCACTCACTCCTTGAAATATTGATGATGCACAAAGTTTGTCTTCTTGACTGTGACCGGGAACAATAGATCAACTTCCTCTCCTCTTAAGAACAATGGCTTCTTGAGGTCAAAATGCAAGGGAGCATTTTAATTTCACCCAACCAGCTGGTGTAAAGGTCTTCACAAGGCCATAATCCATCACTTAATATAAAGCTCTGTCGTCAGAAAGTCATTCAATGAGCATGCATTTTTTGTTGCTGTCACTTCTTTGAATAAAAGTGGTGAAGGGAGGATTCGAGACCTTACTGGTGATGTCCTTTTTCCCGTGACCTTCAAATACGTCATGCTCATTGTGATCAGGAAGGACCTGAGACCTTACTGGAGCATCATATCCAATAATGTCTTGATGTGCATCAAGAACCGCATGGATCTTCCTCGCCCTTGGATAAAAGTTCTGACTCCTTAAGTGCTCTCCAATCGAACGAATTAGTCATTTCATGTTTACCTCAATGAACGCGAAAAAGACACTGGAACCAAGACCAACGATATGGCCACAACCTGCAAGAAGAAAAAAACCCGACGGTTAAATTTGTACAAAGACAGAAAACATGAATCCAGAAGCCCAGATGCTGGTTTACAGTCATGAACTCCAGACGCGAGTCTTATACGTGATCTCGCGGACAGAGAGTTTACTACGTGCTACAAAGATAGATCTGAATGCAAGCCCAATAATAGACTCGCATCTGATAATTGAAATGTGGGGTATATATTAAAGGCACAGACGCGGTCCTTAAAGTTTTACAAGTTATGAACCCCAGACGTAGGTATTATATGTGAGACCCGCGTTTAAGGCCTCAATACGTAGAGTTCGCCACACTCATGTCTAAAGATCTCAAAAGGGCGTTTAAGGCCCTAAGACGCAGAGTTTCCCACACTCGCATCTAAAGATCTCAAATGGAGCATCTAAGGCTTTTAAGATGCAGAGTTTGCCACACTCGCATCTAAAGACTCAAAAAAGCAAACATGAATCTTAAAATTTTCTAAGTCATTAACTCTAAACGCGAGTCTCATACACAACCCACGTTTAAAGCCTCAAAACGCGAAGTTTACCATGCTCGCATCTGAAGAACCTGGGTCTCAAAAATCTACATGCTCGCATTTCATCATGATAACACGAAGATCGCGTTTGCAGAGCATAGGCACAGGGATCTCAAGTTGACTATCTAAATTTCAAGAAAGAATCTTTAAATGTTTCAGGAAGAAATCAAGAAACAGAGCATGAAGGCTTGGATCTTAAGTCTACTGTCTAAACCTAAAGAAAGAAGTTTCAAAAGTTTCAGGAAGAGATCAAGAGACAGTTTCTTTATGATTGGTGATCACTGAGCCACAAGGGAACAAAGGAGTATAAAGAAGTCCTACTTGCTCAGCGAAAGGAGGCACCCACTCCTTGAAATATTGAAGATACACAAAGTTTGTCTTCTTGACTGTGACCGGGAACAATAGATCAACTTCCTCTCCTCTTAAGAATAATGGTGCTTCTTGAGGTCAAAATGCAAGGGAGGATTTTAATTCTACCCGACCAGCTGGTGTAAAGGTCTTCACAATGCCATAATCCTTCACTTAATATAAAGCTCTGCCATCAGAAAGTCATTCAATGAGCATGCATTTTTCGTTGCTATCACTTCTTTGAACAAAATTGGTGAAGGGAGGATCCGAGACCTTACTGGTGATGTCCTCTTTCCCCTGACCTTCAAACGCGCCATGCTCATTGTGATCAGGAAGGACCTGAGACCTTACTAGAGCATCATATCCAATAATGTCTTGATGTGCATCGAGAACCGCATGGATCTTCCTCGCCCTTGGACAAAATTTCTGACTCCTCAAGTGCTCTCCAATCGAACGAATTAGTCATTTCATGTTTACCTCAATGAACGCGGAAAAGACACTGGAACCAAGACCAACGATATGGCTACAACCTGCAAGAAGAAAAAAAACCGGCAGTTAAATTTGTACAAAGACAGAAAACATGAATCCAGAAGCCCAGATGCTGGTTTAAAGTCATGAACTCCAGATGTGAGTCTTATACGTGATCTTGCGGATAGAGAGTTTACTATGCTCTACAAAGATAGATCTGAATGCAAGCCTAATAGACTCGCATCTGATAATTGAAACGCGGGGCATATATTAAAGGCGCAGACGCGGTCCTTAAAGTTTTACAAGTTATGAGCCCCAGACGTAGGTATTATATGTGAGACCCGCGTTTAAGGCCTCAAGACGTAGAGTTCGCCACACTCGCGTCTAAAGATCTCAAAAGGGCGTTTAAGGCCTCAAGATGCAGAGTTTCCCACACTCGCATCTAAAGATCTCAAATGGAGCATCTAAGGCTTTTAAGATGCAGAGTTTGCCACATTCGCATCTAAAGACTCAAAAGAGCAAACATGAATCTTAAAATTTTCTAAGTCATTATCTCTAAACGCGAGTCTCATATACACAACCCACGTTTAAAGCCTCAAAATGCGGAGTTTACCATGCTCGCATCTGAAGAACCTGGGTCTCAAAAATCTATAAGCACGCATTTCATCATGATAACACGAAGATCGCGTTTGCAGAGCATAGACACAGGGATCTCAAGTTGACTATCTAAGTTTCAAGAAAGAATCTTTAAATGTTTCAGGAAGAAATCAAGAAACAGAGCATGAAGGCTTGGATCTTAAGTCTACTGTCTAAACCTAAAGAAAGAAGTTTCAAAAGTTTTAGGAAGAGATCAAGAGACAGTCTCTTTATGATTGGTGATGACTGAGCCACAAGGGAACAAAAGAGTATAAAGAAGTCCTACTTGCTCAGCGAAAGGAGGCACCCACTCCTTGAAATATTGAAGATATACAAAGTTTGTCTTCTTGACTGTGACCGGGAACAATAGATCAACTTCCTCTCCTCTTAAGAATAATGGTGCTTCTTGAGGTCAAAATGCAAGGGAGGATTTTAATTCTACCCGACCAGCTGGTGTAAAGGTCTTCACAATGCCATAATCCTTCACTTAATATAAAGCTCTGCCGTCAGAAAGTCATTCAATGAGCATGCATTTTTCGTTGCTGTCACTTCTTTGAACAAAATTGGTGAAGGGAGGATCCGAGACCTTACTGGTGATGTCCTCTTTCCCGTGACCTTCAAATGCGTCATGCTCATTGTGATCAGGAAGGACCTGAGACCTTACTGGAGCATCATAGCATCGAGAACCGCATGGATCTTCCTCGCCCTTGGACAAAAGTTCTGACTCCTCAAGTACTCTCCAATCGAACGAATTAGTCATTTCATGTTTACCTCAATGAAAGCGGAAAAGACACTGGAACCAAGACCAACGATATGGCCACAACCTGCAAGAAGAAAAAAACCCGACGGTTAAATTTGTACAAAGACAGAAAACATGAATCCAGAAGCCCAGATGCTGGTTTAAAGTCATGAACTCCAGACGTGAGTCTTATACGTGATCTTGCGGATAGAGAGTTTACTACGCTCTACAAAGATAGATTTGAATGCAAGCCCAATAATAGACTTGCATCTGATAATTGAAACGCGGGGCATATATTAAAGGCGCAGACGCAGTCCTTAAAGTTTTACAAGTTATGAGCCCCAGACGTAGGTATTATATGTGAGACCCGCGTTTAAGGCCTCAAGATGTAGAGTTCGCCACACTCGCGTCTAAAGATCTCAAAAGGGCGTTTAAGGCCTCAAGATGCAGAGTTTCCCACACTCGCATCTAAAGATCTCAAATGGAGCATCTAAGGCTTTTAAGATGCAGAGTTTGCCACATTCGCATCTAAAGACTCAAAAGAGCAAACATGAATCTTAAATTTTCTAAGTCATTAACTCTAAACGCGAGTCTCATATACACAACCCACGTTTAAAGCCTCAGACGCGTAGTTTACCATGCTCGCGTCTGAAGAACCTGGGTCTCAAAAATCTATAAGCTCACATTTCATCATGATAACATGAAGATCGCGTTTGCAGAGCATATACACAGGGATCTCAAGTTGACTATCTAAATTTCAAGAAAGAATCTTTAAATGTTTAGGAAGAAATCAAGAAACAGAGCATGAAGGCTTGGATCTTAAGTCTACTGTCTAAACCTAAAGAAAGAAGTTTCAAAAGTTTCAGGAAGAGTTCAAGAGACAGTCTCTTTATGATTGGTGATGACTGAGCCACAAGGAAACAAAGTCTTATTATGGGAAAAGCTATTTCCTACCTGAAGAAGAGTTCTTTAGAGGAATGACATCATCCGTCAAGACACAACCATGAAAGCACCTGAGGGAATGTTTTTTTATTTTGAAATCACTTAATAATGATAATCTTTGAAGAAGATTGCAAGAAAGCATCACAGCTTTGGGTTCGTTCAAAGAACTTTAAAAGTTCTTCAGGATGCAGGCTTGAAGAAGAAGACAGTCTAAGAACCCTAAAGTTTTTTCAGAGCACCTGCTCATGAAAAGAAAAATAGTCAAGACGAATGACTATTAAAAGGCTCATGGCCTATTATAGTCTTGCTAAATGGCCATTAATTAATGATATAAAAATCAAAACTATTTCTAAAGGCTAATTAATAGCCTTAATTCGCGATGTGAATAACATATTCAGTCTAAGTGAGAGACCTGGATTTTTGCTCTGGGAAGTCCCAATGACACGCGTTCCCAACCGTCAACGTCAGCTTTGCCTCGAAAGATCCAGCGAGATCTTCGCATCTCTATAAACTATATGTGATGCTTCAAGGGTCACGTTTGAAGTCCACATCCCTTCACAAACTAAAAAATGCATTTTCTTAATAGAATGAGGATCGCTTCTTTAACAATTCAAGATGGCGTCTTAAAATCCGCGTCCTTCCAAGAACCAAGGGCTGCATCGCCTCCAGCAAATTGAAGAGCTCAGGGCCGCATCTCTCCTCAATCCAGGGTCGCGTTCTCCCATCAATTCAGGGTTGTGTCCCTTCAACAATTCAGTGTCGCGCCCTCCAAATGAATCGGAGCCGCGTCTCTCAACAATCCAGAGCGGCGCCCTCTTAACAATGCAAATTCGCTTCTCTTATTAATTTAGAGCCACGTCCTCTAAGAGAATTAGAGTCGCGTCCTCTAAGTGAATCAGATCCACGTCTTTCAAACAATCCAGAGCCGCGTCCTCTTAACAATCCAAAGTCACGTCTCTCAAACAACTTAAGGTCGCATCTCCCCTACAATTTAGGGCATGTCCTCATCAAATAATTTAGTGATATCTGAGTTTCTCCTCTACAACTCATAGTTACATCCCAGCAAATGGCTAAGGATTGCGTCTCTACATTGGTCAGAAGCCACGTCTATGAGAGCTTCATTCTCCTACATAACAAAGAGTCTGTCTGATTCTCAAACACAAAGGAGGGATAAATATGGGATAAAATTTGATAACTTTTATTATTGATATCAAAATGATAAAACTGATACAAACACTCTCTTATTTAATAAATGGAGTGTTACAAAAAAAGAGATACAATAATAAAATGAGGGGGCTAATCTCGTTCAGCCAAAGAGTAAATTTGGTCTCAGAGGCGCGAAATCTCACGCTGGCGTGCCTTCTCAACCTCAGCCCAAGCTTGAACCCTCAATTCTTCCTCTGATAATAATTTCTTCATGGCTAGCTTTGCTTGAAGAGATTCCAGCTTGAAAGAACGAGCAGTAAGATCTTCTTGGACCCACTTCTTACTAGCCTCTAGCATCTCCAGCCTCTTCCTGACAGCAGCAAGTTTCTGCTCATTAACCTAAATCAAGGCTTGTACCTTCGCGATAACTGCCTGAGCATTGGCTATAACTTGCTTTGCGTTCTTGGTGATGACCTTAGATTCTCTAAAGTCATTAATCAATCTTTAATAGCTGGCTTAGAAGTCATTGAGGTGACATGCCTCCTTAGCAATATGCTCCTCCATCTCTTTTCGCTCACATCCTTGAGCAGTGAGAAGCTATTCAGCATCAGCCGAGTCTCATCCATCGAACTAGCCTTCTCCAGGGTCCTTAGTTCCTTCAAGTATATCCCCAACTATTCGACTAGCGTCAGATATGCCTTAACTTGCTCCGAGCTTCCAGTATGATGGATGTTCTCGATCTAATTTTTAAGAAGCATTCGAGAACACTCGAAGGAACTTTTCCTAAAAAAAAACCAATTCGATGCAGGACTTCATGGAAGTGAAGAAGTGTTGTACCATCTGATGAGCCAATTCTTCTATGATGTTCATGGTTAGAGCTAGCTCTTTAATGCATTCCCGGACCCCCTTTCTATAATTGTGCGTACAATGTCCATAGAGGCAGGAGCCATCTCACTTGGCGCAGAGATGACGCCAGCAGCAGGTTCTATCAACGCTGGGGTCGTAACCGGTACCTCTGGGACTGTTATTGTGGTAGCCTCTGAGACGACAACCGCTAGGACAGACTTCACAGTACTTGGTTCAGCCGTTGAAATTTGAAATGTGTTATCCTCTGCGCCAGTGTTTACCATGAGCTCTTCCACTTGAGTCAACCCGGTACTCTCTGCAATCATAAGATTGATGTTAGTAATAATAAGGAGAATGGGAGTATATAGAGAATCTTTATTCTCTTACTAAGCTAAGGATCCGAAGATGGTAGATCCTTTGGCAGGCTGTTTTGGAATGAGGGCTCCCCAGTCACAGTGGTTATACCCTCAAAGATTGTGCCAGTAGCAGGAACTTCAAGGTCCTCTGGTTGGACCAACTCCTTAATCATCTCCTCAATATGAGAGGAGGTTACAGCTCTGATACTGATGGCAGCTCCTACAAATAATAGTCAGGCGAGTGTTAAAATAATGTTGATGTGAAGAAAAGAATAGGGGGATAGAAGAAATACCCTCGGTGGTGGTGACCTCTCCCGATGGCAGAACCATAGCAGGAACATCCACCTGCATCTCTTCCTCAGAAATGTGTGAAAACTTGCTGGTGTCAGGAAGAGCAGGTTCGTCGCCAAAGTCAACTTCTTCTCTTGAATAGTCACCGTGTTCTTTAGACGACGAAGATGACACTTGAATCAAGAGACCTTAGTGACCGAAGCTTTATCACTAAGAAATCCAGTGGTAGGGTTGGGCTCCGCAACCTGAGAGGCCAACATCAAGACACTGGGAGAGCCCGACTGTTGCACCTTCACTCTTTCTTAAGCCAAAAAGCTGTCAGTTGAATTGAAACTCCCGTTTGAGATGGAACTTCAACGTCAGCTCTCTATCACTTCTTTCGGCTATTTTACAACCATAACCCCTTTGACTACAATGGACTAGCCTGCAGACTCTGCCTCCACCAAAACAGGGGGACCCTACGTGCAAACCCCAGAGACGAAGAGAAGGAGCTACTTCTTCTTCTTCTTCTTCCTGTTCCTCCATACTGGAAGGGAGTAGCTTAGGCATCTGGGCTAAAATTGCAGCCTCAGATCCTTTCTTACCTTCTTCGGGGTGGGCTCACCTTGAAAAGCAGAGGCTCGAGGACACTTGAATATAGCTTGTCGAATCCTCCTAGTGGATTGCTCCTCGGCCACTCCTGCTCCAGAATCCGACCCCGAAGCTGGTCCTGCTCTACTAGCCTCTCTCCTGGCCTCTTTTTCTGCTTCCTTCTTATCCTCTTGATACTCAATCATCTTTTATATCCGGCAACCCTTGGACCCTACCTTGGATTTATATGTGAATTTGGTGCCTTTTATGCATGAGATGTTTATTCCAAACCCAGGCACCTTATTTGCCATGAAATATCACAGACAAAAACTAAGACTTGCATAAGAGTTGGGCATCTTGTAAGGAAGGATAAAGATAGCTCCAGTTCCTTTAGCTATGCTGTAGTACCATGCCCGGGCACCTTCGAACAAATTCCCATAGAAGCGAAGGTTTGTGTTGGGGTTACCATGTACAATTGGTCATAACCAAACTGCCTGGCGAATCGACAAGGCATGTAAGGTTCTACTATGTAGGAGTTCCCTTGCCGAAAAATCAAGTATCCCGGTTGGATGTTTATCAACCACCAGAAGACGCCAGAAGGTAATCGGGTAAATCCATTCAAGCCAGTGATGTCTACAAACTTGTCCCCATAGGATGCGTCATAAATCTCGGGGAATCACCTGTCCAATTAGTAGTTATCCCCATTCAGAATAGTCTTTCGGATGTAGAACATGTAGTACTGTAGCCATCTTGAGCTCTCAAACCACTGCACAAAAGGTACAAAATCTTTTGAGGTTGAGACGGCGGTCATTAATGATGGACAATGCATCACATACCAAACCATCAGATATGTGTATAGAAGCTTAACCCTCCCTGGGACTGGGAGTCTTGACCAGGGATGACCATTGAAATCCTTGACTGAGTTGCCCTTTGTGTCGACAGTTGCCTCCACCTGACAGAAGCTCTTCATTAGTGCCTGTAACCCACCCTCGATCCTGGCTACCATTGCTGGGAGGAGAGCAATGGACTTCCCATGAGCAAGCAAAATAACCGGGTATACTATGTCGGCGGTGATCAGCTGATGCGGAGCCATCGACACCATACATCGCTTCAGCCACATCATAAGGAAGCCCGCTAACAGAGCCTGATCAGACATCAAGACTTTGGCTTGATTGTGGAAGCTCTCAAAATCATGTCCAGTTTGAAATTATCCTCATTAGACTCTATGGTGTATGAACTAGTGGATACACTGATCCTTTCAGTTATTTCTTCATCAGTGCTGGGAGTTAGTCGGGTCATTGGTTCAGTCATATTCACCCTGGGGAACAGATAATTTACACATGACATCTGCTTAACTCCACCACTCCTCCATCATGTCACCTGCCCACAGATGTGGGAGTGGCACAATACCTCCCAATAAGTCTCATACACCAGAGGATCTCTTTTCTTCAGCAGATGTAGCCCCTCTATCGACAGGTCGTACTCTTCATAAGGGACATCTTCCATCACCATCCCTGAGACTTCGTACATCTCATGAAAGAAAAACCCCATTTTCCTGATGGGAGTGAAGAATGTGTATGTCTCTGGATTATACCGCTCTAGAATAGCATAGAAATGTTGGGTGCTCTACGGAATGCCATACTGGATAACCCTCACGACCTATATAGTCCAACCTGCAGCAGAAGTTCTTCAAATTCTGCGAGAGAAAACTCTACCATTCTGCCCCCACCATGTTTTCGGTTGAGTGGATCCATCCAATGGCATGGAATTCTAGAGGAAAGTCACCCCTCACATACAAAAATTGTCTGATGAAGGTGGCAGCAAGTTATGGGGTCTCCCCTGTTGGGTATTCAGCTCTGACCAAATCAGGTTGCACCCCTAGCACATCCCTCCCATGACTGACGGTGAAGGCTTCACGGGCACCTATCTTGTCCAGGGTAACTCTAGAGATTGGCTTGACCAGCTCCTAGTCCATTATCTGACATACGGATATATGTTGCAGGTAGGCCAGAGGATACATCCGCTCTATGTTCAGGAGGAAAAACCTCCTGTTGCCAATCTGGCGAAGCCATTTGTAATTCCCATCATAAAGAGCAGTCTCATCCTCCTCAATCGAGTCACCAAAGAAGAAATCGAGCTTCCTTAGTAGGGCACGAGAATCCGATCCAAACCGACTGTCAGAAATGATTTTCTAGAGAGTAAGCATACTAGCATTGCTGATCCGGCTCCGTCGTTCCTTTGATTTACTAGTGGTCACAGGAGCAGTCATCTTGAGAAGGAAGATCATGTTCGAGCTAGTACCACCTATTTGTCCAAAATAACATTGCTTGGATAAAGGGTTTGAGGAGTATCGCATTGCAAAAAGAACAACACAATAGTCAGCAACCTGAAAACTGTCAAAGTATTGAAGCTCAGACACAAGGTTCACCTCAGAACCGCGTCTAGTGATTAAGAAACTCACATCTAAACTCAAAAACGCGAGGCTCACATGAAGTTCGCGTTTGAAACTCCACAATTTAGAAATTTCTCTTAGTGTTGGAATCAGATGCGAGACTCAGTGAAACCCGTGTCAAACCTTAGAGACGCAAGGTTTACATGAAGTCCGCGTCTGAGCTCCACCACTTAGAAAATTCTCTAAGTGTTGGGATCAAACTTAAGGCTCAATGAAACTCGCGTTCAACAAGCATAGGCTCAAGCTGATGAAGCGAAGATGCAGGGGTCATCAAACCCGCGTCTTGCCCACCAGTGTAAGAGGCGCATTTGAGAATCAAACATGGACATGAGCCTCGCGTTGGCAGTTCAACTCAAAAGACTCTTAAGAGTTAAGATAATTCTTAAGTTCTTTAATGGCGAAAGCCGATTCAGTTGGTCTTATTACCTGAAATGGGGGCCTCATATGTAGAGGAGCCTCCTATTTGAACCTCTGAAGCGATCGTGCTCGAGGAGAAAGTCTCAGGTTTAATGGTGAATTCTTTAGGAAAAAAAAAGAGAAAAGAGAGAAAAGCTCAGAGCTTTTCTTGAAGTTCTTAAGTTCTGGATGCAAAGATCGACGAAGAAGAAAAAAAAAGTCTAATAATGAGTCTTGAAAGACTGTTGTTTTTTATAAACACAGTAATCAGCCAAGATACGCGTGGCCACGCACCCAGCATGCAGGTCTCACATTTTAAAGAGAACATTGTCTCTTCAAGCTCCATCAAACACGTGGCCACGCACCCAGCATGCAGGTCTCACATTTAACAGAGTCGCGTCTCTTCAACAAGGAGAAGTCCACGTCTCCACTACAAAGACCGCATCTCGTCAGTATTCTCAAGCTCGTGTTTGAGAAAAAAAAGAGTACTACGCCTCTGTTCCCAGCAAAAGTACATCTCAAACGCTCAGAGCCGCGTTTGTACATCAAGTGAAAGGTGCATCTTCACTTTGAAAGAAACTCGCACCTTGGCAAAATAGCAGAGACACGTTTGTTCAACAAAAACAAGTCCGCGTCTCCATCTCGAACTCTGCATCACTTCAACAAAGTGAGAGCGGTGTCTCCACTTTGATGTTCGCGTCTCTCCAATAAAAGAGAGGCATGTTTCTACTTCAGACAAGGTCTGCGTCTCCAACGCCACTGACCTTTGTGTCTACAAGAACTGTGTTCAGTCTTTACTTCTGCAATCAGTTTAAACAGTACATTGGCAAAACAAGTTGGCAATTTTTTCCGGTTCAATAGTACACAGAAAACTAGCTCAAAGTACCGATGAGGTCTGGACTGCGTATTGGACACTAATGATGATCATCTCTGGTGGCTTCAAAGAGTTTAACGATACACTTAGAAGATCAAAATCCAGACAAGATCAAGCCCAAGGTATCCCAGAAGACTTTCAGTCTAGTCTTAAGAGCTTGCTGCCAAAAGGAAAGTCCAAAGTGTTTCGAAACCCGCCCCAGTCAACCACGAAGTTTCAAAAACTTTGGAGGGTTTTGTAGACTGTCTAAAATCACTAAAGACAAGTCATCAGATAACAAAGTCCATGTTTTAGACGCGAGACTAATCAAAGCCACTCGTGCAAAGGCAACACGCTGGGCTCGAAGCCCATGTCTCAATGCCATTGCAATGCCAAGATGCAGAGCTTAAAGCCCGCGTCTCAGTACCACTTAGTGCTCAGACACAAAGCTTGAAGCTCGCATCAAAGCTTGAAGCCTGCGTCTCAAACGCGAAGCTCGAGGTGCGCGTCTAATACTACATCAATGAGAAAACACAGTCAAAGGCTCGCGTTTCAACCCACCCGACGCTCAAAATGCGAAGCTCAAGACCCGCGTCTAGGTTACCTCAACAGCTAAATTACCTCAACAGCTAAATGCAGAGCTCAAGCCCGCGTTCCAACTGCAGAGGAGCCGTGCGTCTCAGTTATAACTACCACCATTACTGGGTCAAGTATTACCCATGTAATGAGGGTAGTTAGCCCCCATCATGAAGGGTATTTAGGGGATAGTTTTATCTCTAAATCCCTATAAATAGCTAAGTTTTTTTATTGAAAAGGGTGAGAATTCTTCAGCTGAGAAAGATTTATAAAGAGTTCAACTCTTCTACCAACTTGCTGAGTTCAAGTTATTACCTAAGTCTCTTTAAGATTTCATCGGATATGAGATGTGCTACTCCATCTGTATTCTAAGGAGAAAAGTTTCAGAAGAGCTTGACGTTCACCGATTAACGAAAAATAAGAATTACTTTCTACTGCTATACAAAGAACCAGCCTTAAATAAAGAGGGGAGCTGAGCTTGAGTGTCCTCTCTCTCTCTCTCCTATGGTTGAAATTTTGAGTTGTTATAATTTTTCATTGATTCAAGAAAACTTTGCAATATATACTTTTCACTTTCCTCCCTGTACATTTTTCAAATCAATATGTCCTATAAAAAAGTTTTTATTACTCTAAAACTTTAAGGTTTGCGCTGCAATTTCTTAGAATTCTGTTTCCTACTTTCTAGAGTAGGGGCACAGAATAACAAATCTTCTCCAGCAATGCTTAAGCACTAATTAATCACATATATTGCATTTACATTGTCACCTTATCATGCTTTTTAGCTAATAAATCCTATTAATATGTTTTCTTTTCTTTGCTAAATGTAGGCCCAAGTGCTCAAAGAAAGAAAAGAGAAACAAGCCCAAAAGCCCACCAAATTCTGAATTAATTCAAAATAAATTCGAAATGAAGAAATCAAGGCTAAATCTTGGCATATCAAGAGGTTGAGAATAATCCTCCCTGAATCAAGCGATTGAAGCCACAAAATCAAAGGCTGTTTCGTCAACAGTTGGAGCAGAAACAAAAAAAACAGCAGGAGATACGGGACAAATACCAACCAGAGATCTTCCCCCCTTTTGGTGTGGCCACCTGGCCACACCAGGGCCGCGAAAACGCGGCCCAAGCTGCGTTTCTGCGGCAATCTTGTGGCCGTTGGGGGAGCGTTTGCTCCCCCAATCTTCCGGGATCTCTCTGTTAGGGTTTTGCCTATAAATACTGGTTTCAGCAAAGAAAAATGAGCGAAGACTAGGATTAAGTTTTGTGTTTATTTCTTAGGATTTAGGCTCTTTGTTAGCTAGCATAAAAGTTGTAATCTTGTTATTTACTTTGTAGTCCAGTATCAAAACTCGTGAGAGAGAGGAACTGAGCTTGTACTTGAAGATTGAAGTGACAGCAATACAAGAATCAAGCCACATTTCTTCCACTCTTGTTTCGGTATGTCGTGCATTATTTGCTTTCTCTTCATTTTCTATGGATAACTAAATGTTTTCTGGGCTCACTATTGCAATTCTCTTTTACTCTCCTTCTCTCCTGTTTTCAAAAGAAAAAGACCCAATGACTCATATGAATGCCTTACTTAAAAGCCTTTCTTTTTGAAGTGTTCTTGAAGGCACATGAGGATGGGTTGGATTGTTGAATTCTCACTTCTTTCATGAACATCTCTTGAATTGTTTTACTTCATTCTTACTTCTTTGCGCTTGATGTTTTAATATTCAATTCTCACGATTTCTTGAAGAAAAGACTCAACTCTTAACCATCTTATGTGCTTTACTTAAAGCTTTCTAAAAATTAACTTTAGTTTCGCAAATGATCACTTGAGGGCACTTAACATTTTAAAAGAAGAATGAATAATTGAGTAGTGAGATAGTGAGCCCAGATTGCTTTCTTATTATAAAAACAACCAAAATAATTCTCAATCTTTCTAAATCACCTTCTCCAAAACCTTTTCTAAAGTTGCAATTTTTCTTTAATCATCTCTCTTTCCATTCTCTTTTTCATAAAAAATGAACACAATTCCTTGTTCTAAATGATTCACGAAAAGCTTCCATCGCATCCCTCCTTGTGGACATGACCCGTTAGCCACAAGCTACACGGTAAATTCTTAAATCATTGATTGTTCTTTCTTTTAGCAATCAATTTTTAGCGTCATTGCCGGGGAGGGAACGGTGTAGTTATTTTTAACAAGTTTTGTGTGTTATTTCAGGGACTTAAAGATCAAGATCTAGCATTCAAGCTTGCAAAAGAAGACTTGTAAATTCTGTGCCCCTACTCTCGAAAGTAGGAAACAGAGTTTCAAGAAATTGCTTTGCAAAATCTGAAAAAATTCATTGGACTACTAAAAACTCTTTTTGCAGGACATATTGCTCGCAAAAATTCAGTTTTTATATGTCATATTTGTGCTATTTCTGCTATCCAACATCCCTGTTTTAAGTCAACAGTTAAAACATTTGTTGAAAAGTTAAAAAAATTGATTAGACGTTTTGCATTTTAGGCAAGAGTCTTTTCAATTCATTTACTTTACTGTTGAAGAGTGCTGGAGCAAGGTACGTACGCATGCATTCAGAATAGGACTCATTTCTTGGTTAATTATATCGCTTTGAGTGAATCTATTATCTTGTACACTTGCACAAAACGATTTTAAGGGCAACACCCAATAACAAGATAAGGTGGGGATTAATCACCCCCCTTGGCCCAAAAATCAGACTCCAAGCACTCACAAACCTAAGCCTAAGTAAAATCTGATAGACGTTGGCCTTAGGGACATCTCGAACTCACTAGGAGATTATCCTAAAGAGAGAAGGTGTTGGAAATTGACTCCTGCCAAATCA
>JAVJIF010027955.1:0-65873 GCA_038442645.1 Agave tequilana | reverse complement strand
GGAGCCGGTGGCGGCGATGATCGGGAGCTTGGCATGGTGAAGGAGACACTGGATGGTCTCACCGTCGGACTTGTGCTGAGCTCGCGGGTCAACTGGAAGATTTGGTGGCGCAGAGGGTTACGGATCTTGCGCTTGTGGCCCTCGACATTAGTGTGGCGATCCTTGTTGGAGCTCCTTTTTGTGGCGAGCTACTTCCGGTGCGGATCGTCTCTATTGAGGAGAATTTGGAGCTTCGATGAGGTCGAGGCCTTCAAGGGCCCTCCTTGCTGCTGTCTTTGGGATCCATTCAAGTTCGAGTCTAGAGAAAAGAAGAGATAGATGAAGAAAATTTTAGAGAGAAAAACTGGGGGCTTTGAGGAAGAGAGGAAGGGGGATATTTTGGATGTAAAATGGAAAGAGATTTTTTTTTTTTTTTTTAGGGGGGGGGGAGGGGGGTTAGAGAAGGTAAAAAAGAAAGAAAGAAAGCTTTGGACTCACCTCAGCAAAATCCAGAAAAGAGCACTCAGAATGAGCTTTGGAGGGAAGAATTAATTTGCACGCGAAACACACGTGTTGTACTGATTTCCCAGGCAACTAACAGAGGGTACAAACGTGTAATATTTAAATAGTTTAGAGTAGCAGAATGTACTAAAAAATAGTTGGGGATATATAGTTTTGAAAACCCCAAAGTTGGTGAAGGTATTTTGGTGAAATTATCCCCACAATAAATAGATCAAAATTATAGAAAAACATATAAGGTGGTTATTGAAACAAGCAACCGAAAATGGCTTGAGATGCTCTCACTTCATAAGTAAGAATTGAAGAGGTCAAAATCTTAGCATAGCCATTGATAATAATTTGCTGTCTGTGATGAACAAATCGGACAGGGAGATAAACAAAAGATCACATAATTTTAGATTTGGTGATAGGAATAAAATGGTTATGATTGAGGTAGTTGTTTCTTTATAAATAATGCTATATGCACCCAAATATCATGTCCATAACTATTTCAGGTCTGAATTAGATCCTCTATCATTATAAGAAACTAGTACATCGGACACGTGCTATGCACGTTAAGAAATGAATTAAAAATTAGTAACAAAATATAGGATAAATTACAGAAAGACCTCCTATACTATTGACCATGTAGCATGAATATCCCATGAACTAAGTTATTAGAAAGTACACTTCTTGAGTTAACGATATTTAAATTTTTTTCTCCTCATCTTTCTTCCCTCTTTCACTTCTCCTTACATGCTTAATCAAAACCCATCTCTTAAATCTAACTCAGATCATTTTTTTTCCCTCTCCTTTCTCACCTCTCCTTTCTCCTACACTCTCCCTCAGTCCCGTCATCTTTCCTCTCCTCTTTTTCACTCCTTCCTCATTTCTCTTTTCGAAACTCATTCTTCAAATAAACTTACTCTCCTTCAAATCAAACATCTCTACCCTCTTCATAATATAGACCCACATCCCCAAAACTAATGCCCCTCTCTCTTCTTCAAAATTCAAATTCAAATCCAAAATCTATGCTTTCTCTTCAAACTTAAATTTTGCCTAAACTCCTGTTCTTTTCAAATTGTTATCTTACAACTTGATGTGGTTATTGCAACAACAGTTTGCTCCTGATTTAAGAGGGGGAGAGGGGGAGATAGAAACATATATGGAAAGAGATGAAGGGAAAGAGAGAAGGAGAGGGTGGAAAAATATACATGGATTGGAAATTTAGTGTGTGTGAGAGAGAGAGAGAGAAAGAGAGAGGGGGGGGGGGGGGGGGGGGGGAGGAGAGAGAGAGAGAGAGAGAAGGAGAGAAGGGTAAAAATTGAAAATAATTCTTAACCTTAACTGTTAAGTGAAGGAGTATTTCTGCTAATAACATAGTATATGGGTTATTAATGCTACATGATCAATAGTACATGGGGTCTTCTTGCAATTTAGTCAAAAATATATCTATACATTTGTGCTTATTAATATTATCAAATAATCATAACTATTTAGTATAAGATATTATGTTATATGTTTATAAAAAATCTGCACAATAAAAAGTCGTTATTATTATGTTCATCTAAGTTAAGCGTGATATTTACCGTGTGCTTAACAAAAAAAAAAATCAGATATAAGATAATAATTGATAAAATTTTGATTCTCATCTAATTTTCCTCAAAAAAATGATGTTTACTATTAGTGTCTATTTTTTACATTAATTTGTGAATTTTTTAATAAAAATAGCATTGACTTATTTATATTTACGTATATTTAATTATAGTATAAATAATGTGCTGATGTTTTTAATGATTTTATAAATAAAAAAATTGATAACAAACACTGATGCATAAGTCTAATGGCTTTTTCTTGAAACTTAATTAAATACAAAAAGTATGAAGTAGTTTGCTTCAATTAGTTGTAACCATTCTTAAAAACAAGTTTTATTTGTTGGAATGACAAATTTAACTCTTCCCATTGTTATTTTTAAGTTTTTATAATTATTTTGAACAAATTAGATTTATTTATTCATTATTATCTAATATCCTTGAACTCTAGTTGCTCAGCAAGTAGTTTCAATTAAAAATAGAGATAAGTATTACAAATAAGGGAGAGAGATAGACATTAGTGTCAACATTATGACGTTAATACATCGTGAAGATAGACGAAAACTCGAAGATCAAAGAACGAACGTGTACAAAAATCTGTGCACATGAGTAGTCGACTAATCACCTGGATTAATCGACTAATACATTGTGTAGTCGACTAGGTTTGGCCAACAGAAAGTTGGGGTTCTCAGAATTTGTTAGAGTAGTAGACTAGGATTTGGGACTAGTCTGTTGACCCAAGATTACAGTCACCCGGTTTTAAAGTTTTGATGATCACAAAACATATATAGTTATTTGTACTAATCAAGTTTAAGTGTTTAAAATTATTTCAGGGTTCTAAAGATTCAAGAAGTTTCTTCCCCTAAAGGAAGGTGGCGTTGACTCAAGATGACTCAAATACGGGATCAAGAATTCAAACAACTCAACGATGTAAATGAAAATGCCCGATTGAAGATCTTGTAATCACCTACGCTTGTAGATTTTAGTATGTTAAAGAGTAAGGATATGATAGAAGTGCTCAAGAAGTTACACACACAAAAATACACTTTTTAAAAATACAAGTTTTGGGTAGTATTGGTTTTGTTGCATGTTTGGTATTTACATGTTTCATAATTTTTCAAATTTTTATATCAAGTTTAACATGTATTTTATCTCCTATATTATGCTACATAACCCTCAAACCAATTCAAAATATTTTAAAAATATTTCAAAGTTCAAAAATCTGTTTTAAATCTATTTCAGGTCATAACAGCCGACCGGCCGGTCAACCGTAGCTATTTCAGGCCAAAACGGTCGACCGGTCGGTCGATCGGGCCTTTTGACTGTGGGCGTGCACGTCTGTGTACGTTTGTCGGTCGACCTGGACGGTCGATCGTCAACCCATGCAGTCGACCGATCGGTCGACCGACTGCATGGGCCTTACTCTCTGTTTGTGCCGGTCGACCGTGCCGGTCGACCGCAGTTTAAAATTTTCTTTTTAAAATAACCTGCGATCGACAGGGCGGTCGACCGGAGCCAACGACTATATTTTTAGTGACGTGCCGGTCAGCCGGTCAACCGACAGACGTCCAGATTGGCACAACGGCTCTATTTTGGATCTGTTTTGTTTTTTATGGGTTCCAACGGCTATTTTTTTGTTCCAAGTGGTTAAACTCACCTCAAATGATCTAGTGTCACTTATGAATGTTATTTATCCTTTGTCTATAAATAGAGGTCATGGTTTTTGGTTTTTCACAAAAAAGATATCCAAGTTTCAAGTATTTTCAAGAGAGAAGTGTTTCATCGCTTTTCATTTGTAAGTTCTTCTTTTTCAAAAGCTTTTCAGTTGGTTTTTAAGTCTTCAAAATCTCTTCAACTGATTTTCTTCTTTCACTTAGCTTCTTAAGCCTAAAATCATACTTCGCTCTATAAGAAGTTGTAAGAGAGTGTTTGTGGCCTTCCTAGATCACCAAGTGACTTGTATTCCATTGAGTTGTGGTTCCTTGTGTGGAGGATAGTATTGTTGGAGTTAGTACTCTGGTCTTGAGTAGACCAAGTTATAATCCCTTGGTGTAAGGTTCATGTGTGGAAGTTCCCTTTGTAGATATAGTGAAAATTCTTCATAGTGGTGAAGGCGGGGACGTAGAGCAGTGGCTCGAACCTTAAAACAAATTCTCTTATATTTGCGATTGATTTCTTCTTACTCTTTGTTACTTTACATTCTTATACTTGAGATACTATTTGTCTTCTTTTTCAATATTGCATTCATTTCATCTTGTTACATTTTCGGTCTATACTCATATCAACAAGGAAGCAATTAAGCAACTCAACTCATCATCTAGAGGAATCAAAGAGGAGAAGTTTTAGAGCCCTTTACCGGGAATTCAGCTTCAATTTATGTGTTTTGAGTGACTGCTTGCATCATACATCTTAACTAGTTTTTAAAAGTGCATTTGATTAGCATAAACACCTATTCACCCTCCCTCTAGGTGTATTTCAATTGGTATCAGAGCTTTGGTCTCTAGTTTCTTGGCTTAACCTTAGAGAGATCCTTAATTGCTAATCATCTTTTTCATATTTCATCCTCATACACATTAGTAAAGATGGTCGAAGGTATTAAGACCCCACCAAAGTTTGATGGCCTTAACTTTCCCATATGGAAGGTTAAGATGACCGTGTTTTTGTAATCTTTAGGAAGTCGGGTTGCAAAAGCGGTGACTAAACCCTTTAGTGCACCCCTTGGCGATGAGGACACTTGGTCCGATATTGCTACGAAAGAGTTTGATACAAATGCTAGGGCACACTATGCCTTACTTCAAGCTCCTAATGATGATGACATTGATAGAGTCATACACTGCAAATCCGCATATGAGATTTGGACTCACCTTTTAGTCACTCATGAAGGAACATCACAAGTAAAGAGGGCTAAAATTGACCTCTTGCATTCCCAATATAAAAACTTTACCATGCAAGAAAATGAGTCCATTGATGATATGGTTATAAAATTTACAAAATAACTAACGGTCTTACTTCCTTAGGTGACGACATTGACAACGATCAAAAGGTGAGAAAGATCATTCGTGCACTCCCACCATCTTGGGAAGTTAAAGTTACAACCTTGAAGGAGCTTAATGACAAGGAGGAAATAGAGCTCATTGGTCTTATAGACAACCTTAAGACCCATGAGATGGAAAGAAAGTCTAGAGAAGAGATGGCTTCTCTAAAGAAGAAAGCAATCGCTTTTAAAAGCTCTTTCATCTTCTCCGACGAAGATGATGAAGAAGAGGATGATGAAGATCTCTCTCTTCTTGTGAAGAATGTTCGGAGAAACAAAGCAAAATTTCAAAATGAGAGAAGATGACAAGGAAGGAAGAAAAGAAGATCATTTGTTTCAATTGTCGAAAACCAGGCACATCGTTGCGGAATCTCCGGAAAATAAGAGCAAACCCTGTTGGCCCAAAGGCCCATCACTCTAGTTTTGATGATGATTAACTCATGTAGTTATAGTACTAATGATCTTGTGTTTAATTAGTCTCAGATTTATGATCAAGATCTTAGTAGGTGTTTAGCTTTAACAAAGATTTAAAGTCAAGTTTTAGAGCTAGCACGGTTTGATTCAAGAGCCTATGCATCAAGACCACATCAAGTACTCAAGAGGAGTCTAGCTCTTTGGATCAAGTTTGGACCAAGTCAAGAAGGAGAAAAAGACTTCAAGTGAAGACTTCAAGAGAAGACTTGAGTCTAGGTTTGTTTTGTTAAGATTTTGCTTTTAGATAAAGTGTAAAGGATAGAATAGTTGGTGGATTGCTCAAGTATACCATATACACTCACACACAAGATTTAGATGTGTTTTCATAAAAGAATTTTCATTTTGGAAATGACTTTTCATTTTGACAAAATACCATTTTGATTTTTGGTTTAATATATACATGTGTTTTAACCAAAATTATTTTAGTGCTTATTGACAAAAACATAGATATTTCATTATGTATGTGTAGTGGATCATATCCATACACTCTAAGCTTTAAAAGATTTTAAAATATCTTGTTTTGTATTTGGAGAAGTTTTGGAAAAATCTATTTTGGAAAAATACAGATTTTGTTTTAAGCCAAATTTTTAAATTACAAAAATAGTTCAAAATGTTTGTAACATGTCTTGATTTTACTCAAACATGTTTGTATATCAAAGTATTATACTGAACCTATTTTTGTAGATTTTTAAAGGGTTTTATGGGATTTTATCAAAGTCAAAAGTCAAGTTTTTAATCCCTATAATGTTCTGTTCTGGCTTCTGCCGGTCGACCGGGCCGGTCGACCGAGTAAGGAGTCGGTCGACCGACGTGCACAGAACATGCACGCCAGTCTGGCTGGAGGGCCGGTCGACCGAACCAGTTGACCGTCCAGAGAGCTCTGCTATCTGGAAAGCCCCGGTCGACCGGGTCGGTCGACCGGCAAAGAGATCTACTCTCTGTTCCAGGCCACGGTCGACCGAGCCGGTCGACTGAGGTTCCAATGGTTGGATTTCTGATCGTTGGCGGTCGACCGGGCCGGTCGACCGACAGCCGTCCAGGCTGTTGATTTGATCCCAACGGCTAGTTTTTTCTAGGCCTATAAAATGGGGGTTCTTGGACTATTTTATATAAGATTTTTGGAGAGTTTTAAATCTAGTTTTTCTCATCTATTTCAGAGGTTTTCTCCACTAGTTTGAGAGCAAATATTTCCAATTCAAAAGGAAGTTTATCAAGAGTGTTTTAAAAGTGATTTCTTAATTTTTCCTCCACCAAATCAATCCTAGTTTTCTCACAAACACTTGAGCTATCCATTACTATATCTACCTATAGGAGAGTTGTTGTGAGATTGTTTTAGGTGATCAAAGTGTTGTAATCACCAAAGTTTACATCTTTACTTTGAGGAGGCGGACTTGTGTGTTCGCGGTGTTTCGAGTTCTTGTGTGAACTCTTTGTAGAGGTGCAGCCTCGGCGAGCTAGTGGGCTTGCGGTGTGTTTGTTCTTGCGGGAACGAGTGAAGGGACTAGAGAGTCCAAGAGTTCTAGTGGTAACTCCTTGTAGGTGTTGCAGCACCGAGTGATCCGGTGGGATCGATTTTAGTGGAAATCCTTTATAGTGTTGAAGGCGGGGACGTAGAGCAAGTGTGCTCGAACCTCGAAACAAATATCCCATGTTTGCGATTGCTCTCTTTATCTCTTACTTGTCTTTATATCTTGCATGCTCATATTGTTTTTATCTTTATATGTTTGATATATTGTGTACTTAATTGTTATATGCTTGGGGATTGTTTGCTAACACTTGTATTCAACCAAGAGAGCCAAAGCGGCAACTCAACTCTTATCTAGAGGAATCTTGAGGAGTTAGTCCAGAGCCCTTCACGGGGAATCCGGCTACATTCTTGTGTTATACTTGGTGTTTAGCTTAAGAAGTTTTAGTTTGCATAAATAGTTTTAATTCTGCATTAATTGACCATTAGATTAGTTAGTCACCTATTCACCCCCCTCTATGTGATTATAATTGGTATCAGAGCCACGTGCTCTTGATTTGGGTCTTACAACCTAGAGTTAAAGATCCTCATTTATAACTAATCACAATATTTGTACACACACTATGGATTTCATGTCACCTCCCACCTTTGACATTCTTAACATCCAAACTTAGAAGGTTAAGATGTCTATGTACCTCAAAGGCCTAGGCATTCATGTTTATCTTGCTACCATTAAAGATTCATATGTTAATAATAGCAAGTATATTGAGGCTAACTCAAAAATCATTCATGCTTTGAAGAGTACCCTAAACAATGATTATTTATGTAGGGTTGCTAATCTTGACTCGGCTTTTGTAGTTTGGAACACCATCATCTCCCTTGGCGAAACTGAACAATATTATGCGGGGAGCGACTCGGATGTTGGAAGTGAAGCTTCTAATGTATGCTACATGGTCCAAGGGGATAACTCCCTTGAGGTAACTACCGAATCCGAGCTAGAAGAGGATGTTGATATGTCCTATAATGAACTTGCTTCATTTTGTCAACAACTTCTTGAAAAATATGACATGCTTAAAAAGGATAATAAAAAATGAAAAACAAATTTGATGCCATGTTAAATGAAAAAGATTCTTTACAAGAAAAATTGGAATGTTTTCAAAAGAAAATGAAAGTTTGAAAATTGAAAATATTTCCTTGCTTTTGAAATTAAATGATCTTTGTGAAGGAAACACTTCTTTGAAAAATAAAATTGTTTTGGTGAAAAACAAAAAGAATTTGCTTTGAATGAAAACAACTCTTTAAAAAGAAAAATGGTTGAAAAAGAAAAAATTAATGTTTCTAAAAAGAATAAGATTGTTGACCATACTTTTTATGCTACTACTAAAAATGAAGTTAAATATTTGAAAAATAAAATAGATTATTTGAGCTTAACTTTGAGCAAATGTGCATTTAACCATTCTAAATTGGAATCCTTGTTTCAAAAGAAATAAGCTTCACATGTTCATGCACATCACCCACATCATGCATATGCACACTTTGCACGCCATGACCACACTCATACACATATGCATCCTAGAGTGTACAAGTGTACACATTGCGGTCGCAAATGCCATTTAGCAAGATTTTGTTATGATAGATTAAATTCTTTAAATTTTGCTAACAAGAATATTTGGGTTACTTACAATACTAATCCTCATGGACCTAAAAGAACATGGGTACCAAAATTTTCACCTTTTGTATTTGATGTAGGTGCGGGCTCTCACAAAACGTGAGAGAGTTGGTGCTTTGGTGGTGGATGCACATGGACTTGATGGACACACATTTGATGCACCGCTATCAAGGAGGTTTGGTGGGACAACCACCATGTTTGGAGACTTAGAGTATAGTTCTTATGGTTTGGTAACTATCTCTAAACTCCTTTTGTTTACATGCTTTAATATATACATATATGATTTTAGCATGTTTTGCTTTTTATTTTTATGTTTTATGCTTCATGTGGTAAATACTAGTTTAGATGTAGTTTTTGTCAAAACTTTTGTATATACGTGTACAAGTAGTGAGCAACAATTGATTCACAGTTCTCACTACATGCACATGTATAGCCTAGTTTTGATGATCTCCTCATTTACACTTATTTTGCCTATTTACATGTTTTACTTTATGTATATGTAATTTTTATTTCAAATCTAATAAATATACATGTATACCCCTTGAGTCATTTGCCTTCATGCAATTTATATTAGGGACTCTTTTTATATTTAAGATATGTATGCATATTATTAGTTTTGGATAAAAACATACATATACCTAGAAGTTTGTTTTTAGATGAAAATGAATCTTTATGATTTTCATCTTTATATGAAAAATAAATTTTCATGATTTTTATGATTTGTGATAAAATGATATTAATGTTTGGTTTGAGCATTATTGACTATTTTCATGAAAAATGCTAATTACATGATTTTTGTGCACTCACAGTTTATTTGTTTATTCCTGACTTTGTTTCATGATTATTTTTGAGCCTTATAGATTTCGAGTTTCAATATTTATGCATTTAGTATGTTTCAAGATAGACAAATGATTTGCTTTCATGTTTTTGAAGGATCTTTAACTAGTTTTTCAAAATTAATTTAACTAGTTATTTTTCTTCATTTGGTAGTGTTTTCACAATAAAAAATATTTTCAAACTCTAGTTTTTGAAAACCCCTACCAACCCCGTTATGGGCGGACGGATGGGCGAGCATGTCTTGTATGCTTTATTGAAAACCTTTATCTTGTACATGAAACGGGTAGATTTTTATGAGTTATACACTAATTTCACATCATATTTTCAATTGGTATCACAATTGACATATTTTGTATATGCTTATATTTTGTTTTCTATATATGTATGCTTCATTTCATATAATATCAATCTCTATTGGTATTTTCATTTTCATACTTATATATGATTTATTTGTGCTTGATTTACAAGATATTTACATGTTTTAAGCACAAAGTATGTTTATGCTAAGCTTAATTCAAATCTTGATTTTTAATTGGTATCTTAATTGGTATTTTTAACAAGCTTATGCATTATTTTCAATTGATATTTTTATTGATATCATAATGTACAATAAACTTCAATTGGTATCTATCTATTTTCAATTGGTATCTATTTATTTCAATTGGTATCAATATATTTCAATTTCCAATTGGGTTTAAATTTCATTTGGTATAAATATATTTTACCTACTTGGTATCAAAATTTATCATGTATTTCTATTGATATCAAAATTTGATGTAAATTTAAATTAGTATCAAAATATTTTCTTTCATTGGTATCAAAATACAAAAATGTTTCAATTTCAATTTGGTATCACATATTTCCTATTTCATATGGTATAAAAATCTTGTGATATCTCAATTTGATTTGTTGAAAAATTCAAAATTTGTATTGTTTAGTTACAATTGGAATCTTAAAAATGTTTTGATATGTTCTTTAAAATGTGTTGAGATGTTTTAGTTACAATTGGTATCAAAAATTTGTTTTTAAATAATTATTAAAAAAAATTGATTTAAAAATGTTTTAATTTATCTTGCCTATATGCAAGGGGGGCTTAACATCTCTTCTACATATAGATTCATGTTGAATGTATCTTATATTGAGGAGCTTAACAACTCTTCTTTATGCGATATACGTGTGTAGGGGGAGCTTCACATCTCCACTTATGCATTGCATATTATGCGTTATGTGAGTTAGGGTTTGTCATCCCTTCTTCATGTAGTGCATATATGTAGGGAAGTTAACTTAGCGTCTTCCTCTTCATGAATGTATATCGCATATACTCTTTATTGGTTGATTTGATTTCACCCCTTTGTTGATTGTTGTTTCGGACAAAATGGGGGAGAACATTGTTTTGTGTTTACTTTAACCCCTTTGTTGATGATTGACAAAAAGGGGGAGAAAGATTTTGAGTTTATATATGCATGTTTGAGTTTGTGCATATATTGAGCTAATGCATCTTCTGATTTATAAAATTGATGATTTTGAAAGTTTAATCAAAAAGGGAGAGAAAGTTTTTAGCAAAGAATTTTTGTTTATGCATATTGTTTTGTTTTGCAAAAAGGGAGAAAAGAATTTGATGAATTTTATGCTTGATTGGCATATTTATCTTCTTATGTTTGCATACATGTTTGTTTATGTTTACAAGCTTTAATTGAATATATATTTATTTATTGTTATGCATGAGTTAAGGGGGAGCTTCTTTGAAGCTTTACTTTAATCCATGCATATATAACTCCATGAGTTTTGTCATCATCAAAAAGGGGGAGATTGTTGGCCCAAAGGCCCATCACTCTAGTTTTGATGATGATTAACTCATGTAGTTATAGTACTAATGATCTTGTGTTTAATTAGTCTCAGATTTATGATCAAAATCTTAGTAGGTGTTTTAGCTTCAACAAAGGATTTAAAGTCAAGTTTTGGAGCTAGCACGGTTTGATTCAAGAGCCTATGTATCAAGACCACATCAAGTACTCAAGAGGAGTCTAACTTTTTGGATCAAGTTTGGACCAAGTCAAGAAGGAGAAGAAGACTTCAAGTGAAGACTTCAAGAGAAGACTTGAGTCTAGATTTGTTTTGTTAAGATTTTGTTTTTAGATAAAATGTAAAGGATAGAATAGTTGGTGGATTGCTCAAGTATACCATATACACTCACACACAAGATTTAGATGTGTTTTCATAAAAGAATTTTCATTTTGGAAAAGACTTTTCATTTTGGCAAAATACCGTTTTGATTTTGGAGTTTAATATATACATGTGTTTTAATCAAAACTATTTTAGTACTTATTGACAAAACATAGATATTTCATCATGTATGTGTAGTGGATCATATCCATACACTCTAAGCTTTAAAAGAGTTTAAAGTATCTTGTTTTTGTATTTGGAGAAGTTTTGAAAAAATCTATTTTGAAAAAATACAGATTTTGTTTTAAGCCAAAATTTCTAAGTTACAAAAATAGTTCAAAATGTTTGTAACATGTCTTGATTTTACTCAAACATGTTTGTATATCAAAGTATTATACTGAACCTATTTTTGTAGATTTTTAAAGGATTTTATGGGATTTTATCAAAGTCAAAAAGCCAAGTTTTTAATCCCTATAATGTTCTGTTCTGGCTTCTGCCGGTCGACCGGGCCGGTCGACCGAGTCAGGAGTCGGTCGACCGAGTCGGTCGACCGACGTGCACAGAATGTGCACGCCAGCCTGGCTGGAGGGCTGGTCGACCGAACCGGTCGACCGTCTAGAGAGCTCTGCTCTCTGGAAAGCCCCGATCGACCGGGTTGGTTTACGGCAGAGAGATCTGCTCTCTATTCCAGGCCACGGTCGACCGAGCCGGTCGACCGAGGCTCCAACGGTCGGATTTCTGACCGTTGGTAGTCGATCGGGTCGGTCGACCGACAGCCGTCCAGGCTGTTGATTTGGCCCCAATGGCTAATTTTTTCTAGGCCTATAAAATGGGGGTTCTTGGACTGTTTTATATAAGATTTTTGGAGAGTTTTAAACCTAGTTTTTCCCATCTATTTCAGATGATTTCTCCACTAGTTTGAGAGCAAATATTTCCAATTCAAAAGGAAGTTTATCAAGAGTGTTTTAAAAGCGATTTCTTGAGTTTTCCTCCACTAAATCAATTCTAATTTTCTCACGAACACTTGAGCTATCCATTGCTATATCTACCTATAGGAGAGTTGTTGTGAGATTGTTTTTAGGTGATCAAAGTGTTGTGATCACCAAAGTTTGCATCTTTGCTTTGAGGAGGCGGACTTGTGTGTTCGTGGTGTTTCGAGTTCTTGTGTGAACTCTTTGTAGAGGTGCAGCCTCGGCGAGCTAGTGGGCTTGCGGTGTGTTCGTTCTTGCGGGAACGAGTGAAGGGACTAGAGAGTCCAAGAGTTCTAGTGGGAACTCCTTATAGGTGTTGCGGCACCGAGTGATCTAGTGGGATCGATTTTAGTGGAAATCCTTCATAGTGTTGAAGGCGGGGACGTAGAGCAAGTGTGCTCACCTCGAAACAAATATCTCGTGTTTGCGATTGCTCTCTATCTCTTACTTGTCTTTATATCTTGCATGCTCATATTGTCTTTATCTTTATGTGCTTGATATATTGTGTGCTTAATTGTTATATGCTTAGAGATTGTTTGCTAATACTTGTATTCAATCAAGAAAGTCAAAGCGGCACCTCAACTCTTATCTAGAGGAATCTTGAGGAGTTAGTCCAGCGCCCTTCACGGGGAATCCGGCTACACTCTTGTGTTATACTTGGTTTTTAGCTTAAGAAGTTTTAGTTTGCATAAATAGCTTTAATTCCTCATTAATTGACCATTAGATTAGCTAGTCACCTATTCACTCCCCCTCTAGGTGATTACAAACCCTCCACCTCCAAGAAGCCCTATAAGAAGAAGGCTTTAAAGGCCAAATGGGATTCGGAGAGTGAATCTGACAAAGAAGTTGACACAGCTCACATGTGTTTTATGGCAAATGATAACTCAAATAAGTTAATCCTCGAATAATCTATTGAAGATTGTGAATTATCCATGGATGAATTAGGAGAAGCTTTTGAAGAATTATCTCATAATTATGATTTTCTTAAAAAGAAATATTTAAAAATGAAAAAAGAAAATGAAACTCTCAACCACAAAATTTTCTTGCTCACAAAAGAAAAGGATGAATTGTTTTCAACTCTCACATCTACTCAAAAGGATTTTGATGATGCTTATAAGATTTCATGTAAAACTAAATTTTCACAAATAGATAAAGATGAGATTTCTATCCTAAAGAATAAAATTAACTCTTTAGGAGAAGTTTTAAAGAAATGTGAATTTGACAAATCTAAATTGGAGGTTATGTTTTCCAAAGAAACAAACTCCTGCTACACACACCCATACTCATAAGTCCCAACATTTGCACTCACATCATGCTAAACACGCAACACAAACTAAAAATGTTTACACTCTACACACTCATCATGCCTTCATGTATGGTAAAATTTATGCATACACTTATTGTGGCCGAAAAGGTCACTTGGCTAAATTTTGTTTTGATAGAATAAATGCCTCAAATAATCATGTTTGGGTTCGTAATGCTAACATTAAAGCACCCAAGAAAATTTGGGTACCAAAGTCAACAAATATGTTACATGATGTAGGTACACTCCAAAGCTCAAAGACGTAGGAAGCAGTGATATCTTGATAGTGGTTGCTCAAGGCACATGACATGGGATATCAATAACTTTGCAACCCTATTAAGATACCATGAAGGGGGCACCGTCATCTTCGGAGATGACTCCAAAGGAAAGATTGTTGGTATAGATAACATTAAACTTGGTTCATCTCCTATTATTGAGAATGTTGTTTTAGTTGATGGCCTCAACCATATCTCTTGAGCATTAGTCAACTTTGTGATAAAGATTTAAATGTGATTTTTGATGACTTAGCTTGTAATGTATTTGATAGACAAACTAATGTATGTATACATGATTGATATGTCTAATATGCAATGTAATGCTACTTGTTTGAATGCCTTCAACGATGACTCTTTGTTGTTGCATAAGAGACTAGGTCATATTTCTTTTGAGCATCTATCTAGAATAAACAACAAGGAAGAGGTGAATGATATTCCTTATTTAAAATTTGAAAAGGACCGCATTTGCGACGCGTGCCAACTTGGGAAACAAACTAAGTCCTCTTTCAAGTCCATTAAGGATATCATGACATCACGACCCTTGGAGTTAATTCATATGGATTTGTTTGGTCCTACTAAAATCAAAAGTCTAAGTGGGAATCGTTTTGCTTTTGTATTGGTTGATGATTTTTCTCATTTTACTTGAGCTTTCTTCTTAGAACATAAAAATCAAGCCTTTTCACATTTTCATATGTTTAGGAAAAGAGTTGAAAAGGAAAAATATTCTTCAATTTTGCGAATAATGAGTGACAGAGGTGGTGAGTTCATTAACCAATCCTTTATCACTTATTGCGAAGAACATGAAATTAAGCATGAATTATCTTGTCCTAGAACTCCATAACAAAATAGAGTAGTTGAGAGGAAAAATCGAACACTACAAGAAATGGCTAGGACTATGATAAATGAATATGGTCTCCCTCAATACCTATGGGCCGTAAACACATCTTGTTACATATTAAATAGGGTTTCTTTTACAAAAACACTTCTAAAACTTCTTTCGAAATTAACTATTCAAGAAAACAAAATGTTTCTTATTTTAAAGTTTTTGGTTGGAAATGTTTTGTTTTAAGTACTAAAGATAATTTAGGTAAGTTTGATGCAAAATCTCATGAAGCTATTTTTGTTGGTGACTCTAACACTAGTAAAGCCTATAGAGTCTTCAATAAATCTACTATGACTATTGAAGAATCTATACATGTAAAGTTTAAGGAATCTAATATTTTTATTGAGAATGTTATAAAAATAGATTCCTTAGGTGAAGATATGGAGAGAATAACCTTAAAGGACTCACCTATACAAAACGACAAGCCAAAGATTGATGTGCAAAGTGAAGTTCAAGAAGTAAAAGTGGAGCGAACACAACCACCTCCAAAGGATTGGAGACTCATTCCACATCATCCCAAGGATCTCATTATAGGTGATGTATCAAAAGGGGTAACAACCCGTTCTAAGCTCCATGATCTTTGTGGCCATTATGTTTTTATTTCTCATTTTGAACCAAAGAACATCCTCGAAGCCGAGGGCGACTCATATTGGTTGCTTCCCATGCAAGAGGAGCTCAATCAATTTGAGCGCAACCAAGTTTGGCATCTTGTCTCTACACCATGATAGACCAACAATTGGCACTAAATAGATTTTTAGGAACAAGTTGGATGAGTCGGGCAATATTGTTAGGAATAAAGCTAGGTTCGTGGCCCAAGGTTACACACAAATAGAAGGTATTGATTTTGAGGAAATCTTTGCACCCTAACACGGCTTGAAGCCATACAGATAACACTTGCTTTTGCTTCCTATAAAGATTTTAAACATTTTCAAATGGATGTCAAAAGTGCATTTTTAAATGGTTTTATTGAAGAGGAGGTGTATGTTGAACAACCCCCCGAGTTTGTGATCCTACACATTCGGATTTTTTTTTTCAAACTAGGCAAAGCTTTATATGGTTTAAAACAAGCTCCTAGAGCTTGGTATGAAAGACTATCAGCATTTCTTATTTCTAATGATTTTGTTAAAGGAAAAATAGATACCACTTTGTTTACTAAGCATGTTGATAATGATATTCTTTTTGTTCAAATATATGTTGATGATATTATATTTGGATTTACTAATGAAAAACTTTGCAAAGATTCTGAATCATGTATGAATGAAGAGTTTGAGATGTTTATGATGGGTGAGCTTAACTACTTCCTTGGTCTCCAAATCAAGCAAAGGAGTGATGAGATTTTTTATAAATCAAGCCAAGTACACGAAGGAACTCATCAAGAAATTTGAGCTTGAAGGGGTTAAGACAAGCAAAACTTCCATGGCTAACATAACAAAACTTGACAAGGATGAACAAGGTATAAATGTAGACATTAAACTCTATCATAGCATGATTGGTAGTTTATTATATTTAACGGGTAGTAGGCCGGATATTATGTTTAGTGTTTGTCTATGTGCTAGATTTCAATCGTGTCCTAAAGAGTCTCATTTGATTGCGGTAAAACGCATTATTAGATATCTTAAGGGCACTATTGGAATGAGTTTTGTTGGCCCAAGATTACAATCACCCGGTTTTAAAGTTTTGATGACCACAAAACATATATAATTATTTTTACTAATCAAGTTTAAGTGTTTAAAATTATTTCAGGATTCTTAAGATTCAAGATGTTTCTTCCCCTAAAGGAAGGTGGCGTTGACTCAAGATGACTCAAATACGGGAACAAGAATTCAAGTTACTCAAAGATGCAAATGAAAAAGCCCGATTGAAGATCTTATAGTCACCTAGACCTTTGTAAGATTTTAGTATGTTAAAGAGTAAGGATATGGTAGATGTGCTCAAGAAGTTAAACACAGAAAAAAAATACACTTTTCAAAATACAAGTTTTTGGTAATATTGGTTTTGTTGCATGATTTGATTAATATACATGTTTCATAATTTTTCAAATTTTATATCAAGTTTAGAACATGTATTTTATCCCCTATAGTATGCTACATAACCCTCAAACCAATGAAAAATATTTCCAAATTCAAAACTTTGTTTAAAGTTTATCGCAGGCCATACCGGTCGATCGTAACTGTTTCAGGCCAAAACGGTCGACTGGGCGGTCGACCGGGCCTTTTGGCCGTGGGCGTGCATGCTGTGCACGTTTGTCGGTCGACCGTCAACCCCTGCGGTCGACCGACCGGTCGACCGACTGCCTGGCACTTGCTCTCTGTTTGTGCTGATCGACCGGCCGGGTCGGTCGGCATTTCAAAAATCTCTTTTTAAATTGCCAAGCGGTCGACCGGCGGTCGACCGGAGCCAACGGCTATTTTCCAAGTGGCTAGCCGGTCGACCGGCAGCTGTCCAGACTGATACCAACGGCTCTATTTTAGATCTGTTTTGTTTTTTATGGGTTCCAACAGCTATTTAGTGTTTCCAAGTAGTTAAACTCATCCCTAATGACCTAGTATCACTTATGAATGGTATTTATTCTTTGCCTATAAATAGAGGTCATGGGTCTTTAATTTTTTATGTAAGAAAATATCCAAGTTTTAAGTGTTTTCAAGAGAAGAAGTGTTTCATTGCTTTTCATTTTCAAAGTTCTTTCTATTGCAAAATTATTAAGTTGGTTTCAAGTCTTCTAAATCTTTACTACTGAAATTTTTCTCACTTTACTTCTTGAGCCTAAAATCATACTCTATTCTATAAGAAGTTGTAAGAGAGAGTTTGTGATCTTCCTAAATCACCAAGTGACTTGTATTTCATTGAGTTGCCTCTTGTGTTGAGGATAGTATTGTTGAAGTTGGGTACTCCGGTCTTGTGTAGACCAATTGTAATCCCTTGAGTGTAAGGTTCCTGTGTGGAAGTTCCCTTTGTGGATTTAGTGAAAATCCTTCATAGTGGTGAAGGCGGGGACATAGAGTAGTGACTAGAACCTCGAAACAAATTCTCTTGTGTTTGTAATTGATTTCTTCTTGCTCTTTATTACTTTATATTCTTATACTTGTGCTACTACTTGCCTTGTTGTTCAATATTGAATTCATTTCATCTTCTTACATTTTCAGTCTATGCTTAAATCAACAAGGAAGCAATTCCGCACCTCAACTCATAATCTAGAGGAATCAAAGAGGAGAAGTTCTAGAGCCCTTCTCGGGGAATTCGGCTTCAATTTCTTATTTTGAGTTCCCGCTTGCATCATACATCTTAACTAGTTTTTAAAAGTGCATTTGATTAGCATAACACCTATTCACCCCTCCTCTAGGTATTTTTTCAATTGGTATCAGAGCTTTGGTCTCTACGTTCTTGGCTTAATATCTTTAGAGAGATCCTTAATTGCTAATCATCTTTTTCATATTTCATCCTCATACACATTATTAAAGATGGCCAAAGGTATTAAGACCCTACCCAAATTTGATGTCCTTAACTTTCCCATGTGAAAGGTTAAGATGACCATATTTTTACAATCCTTAGGAAGTCAGGTTGCAAAGGCGGTGACTAAACCTTTTAGCGCACCCCTTGACGATGAGGACACTTGGTCCGATATTGCTACGAAAGAGTTTGATACAAATGCTAGGGCACACTATGCCTTACTTCAAGCTCTTATTGATGATGATATTTCTAGAGTCATACACTGCAAATCCGCATATGAGATTTGGACTCACCTTTTTGTCACTCATGAGGGAACATCACAAGTAAATAGGGTTAAAATTGACCACTTAAGTTCCTAATATAAAAACTTTACCATGCAAGAAAATGAGTCCATTGATGATATGGTTACAAAATTTACAAAAATAACTAATGGTCTTACTTCCTTAGGTGACGGTATTGATAACGATCTAAAGGTGAGGAAGATCATACGTGCACTCCTACCATCTTAGGAAGTCAAAGCTACAACCTTAAAGGAGCTCAGCGATAAGGAAGAAATGGAGCTCATTGGTCTTATTGGGAACCTCAAGACTCATGAGATGAAAAGAAAGGCTAGAAAACAAATGGCTCCTCTAAAGAAGAAAGCAATCGGTTTCAAAAGCTCTTCCACCTACTCCGACGAAGATGATGAAGAAGAAGATGATGAAGATCTCTCTCTTCTTGTGAAGAATGTTCGGAGAATGTACAACAAAGCAAAATTTCAAATAGAAGAAGATGGTAAGGAAAGGAAGAAAAGAAGATCATTTGCTTCAATTGCCGGAAGCCGGAGCACATTGTTGCGGAGTGTCCGAAAAATAAGAGCCAACCCTCCACCTCCAAGAAGCCATACAAGAAGAAGGCTTTAAAGGCTACTTGGGATTCAGAGAGTGAATCCGAAGAAGAAGTTGACACGGCTCACATGTGTTTCATAGCAAATGATAACAAAAATAAGGTCTACTCCAAAGCTCAAAGACGTAGGGAGCAGTGATATCTTGATGGTTGCTTAAGGCACATGACATGGGATATCAAAAACTTTGCAAACCTATCAAGATACCATGAATGTGGCACCGTCACCTTCGGAGATGACTCCAAGGGAAAGATTATTGGTATAGATAACATTAAACTTGGTTCATCTCCTATGATTGAGAATGTTGCTTTAGTTGATAGCCTCAAGCATAATCTCTTGAGTGTTAGTCAACTTTGTGATAAAAGTTTTAATGTGATTTTTGATGCTTAGCCTGTAATGTATTTGATAGACAAACAAATGCATGTATACTTTTCAGATTCGTGAAAATAATGTATACATGATTGACATGTCTAATATGCAATACAATGCCACATGTTTAAATGCCTTCAATGATGACTCTTAATTATGGCATAGGAGACTAGGCCATATTTCTTTTGACCATCTATCTAGAATAAACAAGGAAGCGGTGAAAAGTATTCCTTATTTGAAATTTAAAAAGGACCGCATTTGTGATGCGTGCCAACTTGGAAAACAAAACAAGTCTTCTTTCAAATCCATCAAGGATATCATGGCATCACGACTGTAACGCCCCGATCCCAATGATACGGGGACGTCACTGCGACGCATATACGTAGGTCAGATGGTGCCCCCACGTATATACGCTAAGCATAAGTACAACAAGCATCAGAGTGTAACACACAGCGAGATACAATCATATGCCAACATACAAGATAAAAGTACAGAGTTATACAAGTTATGATATACAAAATCACCATACAGTGTCCAATATCACATCCCAGTCCAAAATGAAACGAGATACCACCCAAAATACAAAAATGCTCACGTGTGGATGGAGACCACGTGAACCAAAAGAAGTGCCGGGCACGCTGGATCTAGGACAGGTCGGACTGATCTCCAAGGTAAGCCAAGTCCTCAGCGGAAGGCTCCACCTCGTTCCAGGCCTCTGAATCTGAATGTGCAAATCCAAAGGGTCAAGACATAATACGAGAAATAAAATAGCCAAGTGACAATAGGATCATGAATAGTGGTAGAAGAGCAATACTAAGTAACCCTGCATGTCAGGATATGTAACTATGTAAGGTAATGACATATGAAATGAATATACAATGAGTGTCTTATTATTATTACTTGTCTTACTGTGATATCTAGCTATGTGACCCAGCGTCCCAGAGCACATAGATCCATATCCTAGTATGACAAGGTTGTTATTGGAAACAGCGGTTGTATCGACGAACTATGTTTACAGTGGGTGAAACCTGAAATAGTGAAGCCTGATTAGTGAAGCCTGAGCAATAAAACCAGAATAGTGAAGCCTGCTCGGTCAAAACCGGAATAGTGAAGCCTGCTCGGTCCCCTGGCGTACCACAGGTCAGACCGAACAATATTATACAATATTGTTTAAACCACTGTAAACACGAACACATACCGATATTCCGCACATTTCCCCCGACCCGGGTGTAAGTTGGTGTATTTTATGTAAAAGTCAAGTATATCATGCTTTGGTTTAAGAGATGGCATGATAGGTGGTGATATTGCTATTTAACATGCCATGGAAGGAAATATATGCAATAACAAGTCATGAGGTAACCAGTAAATACGTCCAATCAGTTATACATCCGGAAAAGCCAGTATTGGAGCATGAACAAGCAATAAACGATACATGCGTAACAAGTAAAAGAACCAAGTTCAGAACAGAAATTAACTATGCAACACTGCCAGAATTAGTCGACTAGGAGTATAGATTAGTCGACTAATAGGGTCTATAGTCGACTAGCAGTATAGGTTAGTCGACTAAGTCAGAGATGTAAAGGGTTGGAGTTCTGTTTCAGTGCATGTTAGTCGACTAGGTTGAGGGGATTAGTCGACTAATAGGGGGATTAATCGACTAGGTGGATTCAGGAGTCGACTAATATGGTTTCCAGAGAGTTTGTTAGTCGACTGATAAATTGGCCAAGTCGACTAATGCTGTGTTTTCCAGAAAGCCTAAATTTCAGCTAAGTGTTCTAGTCGACTAGACCTATGGATGAGTCGACTAATACTGTGTAAAAATAGTGAGCAGAACAGAAAATCCAGATTTTGTGTGGTTTGGTTCTAACAGTTAAAAGTGGGATTTTCACAGCATTACAAGTCCTGTTTTACTAATACAAGCTCACTAGAACATAGAATAGCCAAGGTAAATGATAGGTTCACCTAGTTATGTTGGATTTGAGTGTTATGACCTAAAAATAGGGTTTTTATCATACCCAAGAACATGGATCACTACCCTAGCACATGTGATTGGAAGATTAAGTCTTGGTGAGTAAGAACTCACCTGGAAGATCAGATCTGAAGTTTGATTTAGGGTTGGAGGTGTTGGCTTCCCTCCAAAGCTTGTAGTTGAAGCTTGAGGTTGAAGAAGTGCTCCTTGGATGAAGCCTTGAAGAACCCCTTGTGATCTAGAGGAGAAAGTGGAGGGATTGGAGTGATCTAGGGCTAGGGTTTTGCTGGAGGAAGAGGAAGAGGATTTCTGCAATTTCTCTTTTGATGGAGAAAGTGAGAAAAAGGGTATTTTGCAAATGCATGTGATTATATACTTTGGGGTTTTTGTGAAGGGGGTGACAATTTGGTGGATGTGAGGGGTTTCTTTGCAAGAATGTGGGGTGAGGTGTCCTCTCCCTTGCCACTTGGTCAGCTGAGAGCAAGAGAGAGTGTGAGTGGAAAGATGAGGTGGCAAGTGAAGTGGAAAATCAACTTTTGCAAATTTTGGAAAAATGCTAAAAATTCAAGTATTTTGGATTGGTCTGGAAATTTTACCAAAAATCAAGAAAAATATTTGAAGACCAATGGTGAAATTCGTTTGAAGAAATATTGTATAGATTTTTAATTAAAAATCCCGGAATCAGAAATTTACCGACTCCGAAAGAATTTTCATAAATTTATAGAAATCTTAGAAAAAGAATATAAGTAGGAATTATGATTCTAATCAATAATGTCTAAAGGACTTTCTAGAGATTCCTAACAGATTGGGAGATAAAAATTCGGAAATCGGTCAGTGATACTGGCCGACACCGGTTTTGAAGAAATTCATTTTAATTTTAGAAAATTCCAGAAAATCACATAAATTCTAAAATATTGGGAAATGAAGTTTGGAATTAAAATCGGTCAAATACGGAAGGTAAATCGGAAGATACGGTCAAAGGGCTGAATACGTAACTAAATACGTATTCCGGGAAAGGGGTATTACAATCTACCCACCTTACAAAAAATTTCGTCCTCGAAATTTCATAAGGTGAAAGATAACAGGAAAGGTAACAGATGGATATGGATACAAGGAATGATAACGGTAAAGACAAGTAGAAGGAAAGAGTCTTACCAGATCAAGACGGGAAAAGTTGAGGGTAAAGCTCCCGAATAACGTCCTCTCGCTCCCAGGTGGCCTCTCCTGGCGCGTGCCTGCTCCAAGACACCAGCACCAAAGGAATGGCCCTGCTCTTCAGAGTCTTGACACTCCTGTCAAGAATGGTCAACGGCTGCTCTTGGTATGATAAATCCAGTTGCAGCTCTAACTCCGAATGGTCCAGAACATGGCTGTCATCCCTGACATACCTCCTCAACTGAGACACGTGGAAGACATTATGCACCCCGTCCAAGGAAGGCGGTAATGCTAGTCTATAAGACACATCTCCCTCGCGATCCAGGATCTCGAACGGGCCAATATACCTCGGACTCAGCTTCCCGCGAGTGCCAAACCGGATAACTCCCCTGGTAGGTGATATCTTCAGGAACACATGATCTCCGGTCTGGAACTCCAATGGCCTCCTAAGAGTATCAGCCCAACTCTTCTGTCTACTCTGAGCAGCCCTGAGATGATCTCTGATAACCCTGACCTTCTCTGTAGTCTGCATCAACCTCTCAGGCCCCAAAAGACTCCTCTCACCGACTTCATCCCAGCAAATCGGTGATCGGCACTTCCTACCATACAGTGCCTCAAATGGCGCCATCTTAATACTGGCCTGATAGCTATTGTTGTATGAAAACTCGGCCAAGTGAAGATGGTCCTCCCAAGATCCTCCAAAGTCCAACATGCAAGCCCTCAACATATCCTCAAGGATCTGGATGGTCCTCTCAGATTGTCCGTCTGTCTGCGGATGATAGGAAGTACTGAACTTCAGACGAGTTCCCAGACTTGCTTGGAGACTCTCCCAGAAGTGAGATTTGAATCTGGTATCTCGATCTGATACAATACTCACTGGAACTCCATGCAGACGAACCACCTCCTTCAAATACTTATCTGCCAGAACCTCCGTCGACTGACCAACCCGGAAGGGTATGAAGTGAGCAGACTTGGTGAGGCGATCAACGATCACCCACACCGCATTATTACCCTTGGGACTCCGAGGCAAAGCTGTCACGAAGTCCATGGTGATGTGCTCCCATTTCCATTCGGGTATCGGCAAAGGTTGAAGAAGTCCAGCTGATCTCTGGTGCTCACACTTTACCTGCTGGCAAACCAAGCATCTGGCAACAAATTGGGCTATCTCCCTCTTCATGGCATTCCACCAGAAGTGCTTCTTCAGGTCCTGGTACATCTTGTTCCCTCCTGGATGTATAGAATAGGCAGAACTGTGTGCTTCCTCTAAAATCTTCTGTCTAACTTCACCCTGAGGAACACAAAGTCTACTACCATAATACAAAGCACCATCCGGACGAATACAAATATCCGTCCTCAGACCAGCCTCCACCTGAGTCCTGAATGTCTGCAATCTCGGATCCTCCTTCTGAGCCTCCTTGATCTCATCTACTAACGAAGACCGGATCTGTAGAGCCATGAACTGCCCGGTCTTATCACCTCTCAGCACCAACATCAAATCCAACCTGATGAACTCCTGGATCAACTCTCTCTGCTGAGTAAGGTGGACTAGCACTCTGTTCTCTGGCATTCTGCTCAATGCATCAGGAACGGTATTGACTTTGCCTGGATGATACTGCAAGTCAATATCGTAGTCTGCCATAAGCTCCAGCCACCTCCTCTGCCTCATATTCAGCTCCCTCTGTGAGAATATGTACTTGAGGCTCTTGTGGTCTGTGTATATCAATACCTTGTCTCCCAGAAGGTAGTGTCTCCAGATCTTCAATGCAAACACCACAGCTGCCAACTCCAAGTCATGAGTCGGGTAGTTCCTCTCATGAGGCTTCAACTGCCTAGAAGCATATGCTATCACATGATCATGCTGCATAAGCACACACCCCAGGCCTTTACCCGACGCATCACAGAAAATGACCATCCCTCCTCTTCCTGAAGGGGTCCTCAAGATCGGAGCTGTGATAAGCCTCTGCTTCAACTGCTCAAATGCGGCATCACAATCTTCTGTCCAAACATATCTCTCCCCTTTTCTGGTGAGCCGGGTCAACGGAGCTGCAAGTCTAGAGAAATCCTGGACAAAGCGTCTGTAATATCCTGCTAGTCCAAGAAAGCTCTTTATCTCAGTCACCGTCTTCGGAACTGGCCAATTCTGTACCGCTTGGACTTTACTAGGATCAACTGAGATTCCCTCAGCTGAAACTATATGTCCGAGGAAAGCTATGCTGTCCAGCCAGAACTCACACTTGCTCCTCTTGGCATGAAGCTGCTCCCGCTGAAGAGTCTGCAACACGATTCTCAGGTGCTCTGCATGCTCCTTGTCACTCTTGGAATAGATCAGGATGTCGTCTATGAACACCACCACAAACTGATCCAGGTAAGGAGAGAACACCCGGTTCATCAGGTCCATAAACACAGCAGGGGCATTGGTAACTCCGAAAGGCATCACTAGAAACTCGTAGTGGCCATATCGGGTCCTGAATGCCGTCTTAGGAACATCCTCCTTCTTCACCCTCAGCTGATGGTAGCCCGACTGTAAATCTAACTTAGAAAATACACGGGCTCCATTAAGCTGATCAAACAAGTCATCAATCCTGGGCAAGGGATACTTGTTCTTGATGGTGACCTTGTTCAACTCCCTGTAGTCAATGCACAGCCTCTTGCCACCATCCTTCTTATTCGCCAATAACACTGGAGCTCCCCATGGTGAAGTGCTAGGCCGAATCAATCCCTTGTCCGAATACTCCTGCAGCTGCTTCTTCAGGATCTCCAACTCCGTCGGTGCCATCCGGTACGGAGCCTTTGAGATAGGAGCTGTCCCTGGGACTGTATCAATGGAGAACTCCACTATCCTCTCCGGTGGAAGACCTGAAATCTCAGCAAAGACCTCTGGAAATTCATCCCACACTGGCACTCCCTTCTGAGCCTCCGAGGTGGTCAACTGAACCTTCTCCTTAGCAGGCTTCACCTCCCCGCTAAACTGGAACTCCGGCTGATGTGGGATCCTGAAATTGATCTTCCTTCCCCTACAGTCAATCACTGCATGGTACTGACTGAGCCAGGTCATGCCTAAGATCACGTCGTACCCCTTGGTATCTAGTACGAGCATATCTATGGACAAGACCTTCCCACAAAGTTCTACTGGGCAGTCAGCACAAACTCTAGAAGATAAAACTACTCCATTCCCAGTACTAATCTCCCACTTGTGGTCTAAAGCCTTAACAGAAATAGAATGCAAAGCCACAAACTTGTCGGAGATGTAACAATGAGATGCACCTGAATCGAAGAGTGCGAGGACAGGTAGAGAATGAACTCTGATAGTACCTGTGATCACCTCCTCCGAAGCCTCTGCCTCCTCCACGGTCAGGTTGTAGGCCTGACCCCTGCCACGCCCTGCAGCTGGTCTGGCTCCTCTCTGCATTGGGCGGGCAACCTGCTGTGGTGGAAGGGGAAGAGCTCTCCTCACCGGTCCCTGCTGCCTCTGACCAACCGGCCCGGTAGTGCCCTCTGCACATACTGCCCCTGAGGGGCTGGTGCTGGCAAGGTTTGGGTAGCAAACCCCACTCTCCTGTGCGGACATGTCTCCACGGCATGATCCCGTGCTCCACATATCAAGCACAATCCGTTGGCCCTCCGGCAAGTCTGCTGGGTGTGCCCTGGCTTCTGGCAGAAATGGCAGATAGGACCTGGTCGAGCCGTCTGATATGGAACTGCTCTGAACGGCTGTCTGGCCTGGATCTTGGCTGCCCTGGATGGTCCTCCTCTACCCGCCGGCACAAACGGCCTCTTCAAGGCCTGGCTCTCCTGCTTCCTCTGAAATCCTCGCTCCACCTCACGAGCGATAGAAAGAACTTCAGCATAGGTCTTCAACTGCTGTGCCATCATGTACATCTGGGTCCCCATCTGCAGTCCTTGCTGGAACCTGCTCGCCCTCTTCTCCTCATCTGACACCATATAGGGGGCGAAGCGACTCAGTCTGAGGAACTCTGCCGCGTACTCATCCACAGTTCTGTCTCCCTGCTGCAGACTGATGAACTGCTCCTCCATGTCCTTCTGAGCAGTGGCGGGGAAGAAACGGCTGTAGAAGCTCTTGGAGAAAGTCTCCCATGTGATAGGCCTCTCCAAACGGGCCTCCTCGGCCAACCACCAAGTCCGGGCCACGTCTTTTAGCTGGATCTTTGCAACCTCCACTTGGCTCTCCTTGGGCACCCTGGCGGCGTTCAGCAAGTCAGTGGTGTCCACCAACCACTGTTCAGCCTCCAAAGGCCTCTCGATCCCCGAGAAGGTAGCCGGTTGCAGCCGCCGAAAATCTGAAACGTTCCCCGGTTTCTGCTCCTTCGGGCTGCCAGCTCCTGCCTGAGGAGCTCAGTCTGCTGCTGATGGATCTCCACCTGCTGCTGCTGGGTTACCATCATTGCCTGAATGATCTTCAGGACATCAGCACTCCCTTCTCCTCCCACGGGTCCATTCGGGACTTGCCCGACATTGTTGCGACCCGAGCGCCTCTCCATACCGAAAGGATAAGATCTGGAATTGGAGACAAGGAAAGGAATGAGGATACGAAGGATTTGATCAATTGAAGGAATCAAGAAGGACTTATAACTTTGTACATTGTAGTTGGCATAAGCAAATCGCTAGAATTTGCCACTTGGTTGTACTTTTAGGTCTGAGAGCCCTGGCTCTGATACCAACCTGTAACGCCCCGATCCCAATGATACGGGGACGTCACTGCGACGCATATACGTAGGTCAGATGGTGCCCCCACGTATATACGCTAAGCATAAGTACAACAAGCATCAGAGTGTAACACACAGCGAGATACAATCATATGCCAACATACAAGATAAAAGTACAGAGTTATACAAGTTATGATATACAAAATCACCATACAGTGTCCAATATCACATCCCAGTCCAAAATGAAACGAGATACCACCCAAAATACAAAAATGCTCACGTGTGGATGGAGACCACGTGAACCAAAAGAAGTGCCGGGCACGCTGGATCTAGGACAGGTCGGACTGATCTCCAAGGTAAGCCAAGTCCTCAGCGGAAGGCTCCACCTCGTTCCAGGCCTCTGAATCTGAATGTGCAAATCCAAAGGGTCAAGACATAATACGAGAAATAAAATAGCCAAGTGACAATAGGATCATGAATAGTGGTAGAAGAGCAATACTAAGTAACCCTGCATGTCAGGATATGTAACTATGTAAGGTAATGACATATGAAATGAATATACAATGAGTGTCTTATTATTATTACTTGTCTTACTGTGATATCTAGCTATGTGACCCAGCGTCCCAGAGCACATAGATCCATATCCTAGTATGACAAGGTTGTTATTGGAAACAGCGGTTGTATCGACGAACTATGTTTACAGTGGGTGAAACCTGAAATAGTGAAGCCTGATTAGTGAAGCCTGAGCAATAAAACCAGAATAGTGAAGCCTGCTCGGTCAAAACCGGAATAGTGAAGCCTGCTCGGTCCCCTGGCGTACCACAGGTCAGACCGGAACAATATTATACAATATTGTTTAAACCACTGTAAACACGAACACATACCGATATTCCGCACATTTCCCCCGACCCGGGTGTAAGTTGGTGTATTTTATGTAAAAGTCAAGTATATCATGCTTTGGTTTAAGAGATGGCATGATAGGTGGTGATATTGCTATTTAACATGCCATGGAAGGAAATATATGCAATAACAAGTCATGAGGTAACCAGTAAATACGTCCAATCAGTTATACATCCGGAAAAGCCAGTATTGGAGCATGAACAAGCAATAAACGATACATGCGTAACAAGTAAAAGAACCAAGTTCAGAACAGAAATTAACTATGCAACACTGCCAGAATTAGTCGACTAGGAGTATAGATTAGTCGACTAATAGGGTCTATAGTCGACTAGCAGTATAGGTTAGTCGACTAAGTCAGAGATGTAAAGGGTTGGAGTTCTGTTTCAGTGCATGTTAGTCGACTAGGTTGAGGGGATTAGTCGACTAATAGGGGGATTAATCGACTAGGTGGATTCAGGAGTCGACTAATATGGTTTCCAGAGAGTTTGTTAGTCGACTGATAAATTGGCCAAGTCGACTAATGCTGTGTGTTTTCCAGAAAGCCTAAATTTCAGCTAAGTGTTCTAGTCGACTAGACCTATGGATGAGTCGACTAATACTGTGTAAAAATAGTGAGCAGAACAGAAAATCCAGATTTTGTGTGGTTTGGTTCTAACAGTTAAAAGTGGGATTTTCACAGCATTACAAGTCCTGTTTTACTAATACAAGCTCACTAGAACATAGAATAGCCAAGGTAAATGATAGGTTCACCTAGTTATGTTGGATTTGAGTGTTATGACCTAAAAATAGGGTTTTTATCATACCCAAGAACATGGATCACTACCCTAGCACATGTGATTGGAAGATTAAGTCTTGGTGAGTAAGAACTCACCTGGAAGATCAGATCTGAAGTTTGATTTAGGGTTGGAGGTGTTGGCTTCCCTCCAAAGCTTGTAGTTGAAGCTTGAGGTTGAAGAAGTGCTCCTTGGATGAAGCCTTGAAGAACCCCCTTGTGATCTAGAGGAGAAAGTGGAGGGATTGGAGTGATCTAGGGCTAGGGTTTTGCTGGAGGAAGAGGAAGAGGATTTCTGCAATTTCTCTTTTGATGGAGAAAGTGAGAAAAAGGGTATTTTGCAAATGCATGTGATTATATACTTTGGGGTTTTTGTGAAGGGGGTGACAATTTGGTGGATGTGAGGGGTTTCTTTGCAAGAATGTGGGGTGAGGTGTCCTCTCCCTTGCCACTTGGTCAGCTGAGAGCAAGAGAGAGTGTGAGTGGAAAGATGAGGTGGCAAGTGAAGTGGAAAATCAACTTTTGCAAATTTTGGAAAAATGCTAAAAATTCAAGTATTTTGGATTGGTCTGGAAATTTTACCAAAAATCAAGAAAAATATTTGAAGACCAATGGTGAAATTCGTTTGAAGAAATATTGTATAGATTTTTAATTAAAATCCCGGAATCAGAAATTTACCGACTCCGAAAGAATTTTCATAAATTATAGAAATCTTAGAAAAAGAATATAAGTAGGAATTATGATTCTAATCAATAATGTCTAAAGGACTTTCTAGAGATTCCTAACAGATTGGGAGATAAAAATTCGGAAATCGGTCAGTGATACTGGCCGACACCGGTTTTGAAGAAATTCATTTTAATTTTAGAAAATTCCAGAAAATCACATAAATTCTAAAATATTGGGAAATGAAGTTTGGAATTAAAATCGGTCAAATACGGAAGGTAAATCGGAAGATACGGTCAAAGGGCTGAATACGTAACTAAATACGTATTCCGGAAAGGGGTATTACAACGACCATTGGAGTTAATTCATATGCATTTGTTTGGTCCTACTAAAACCAAAAGTCTAAGTGGGAATCGTTTTGCTTTTGTATTGGTTGATGATTTTTCTTATTTTACTTGGGTTTTCTTCTTAGAAAATAAAAATGAAGCCTTTTAACATTTTCAAATATTTAGGAAAAGAGTTGAAAAGGAAAAAGATTCTTCAATTTTACGAATAAGGAGTGATAGAGGCGGTGAATTCAATAACCAATCATTTATCACTTATTGCGAAGAACATGGAATTAAACATGAATTATCTTGTTCTAGAACTCCACAACAAAATGGAGTAGTTGAGAGAAAAAATCGAACACTACAAGAAATGACTAGGACTTGATAAATGAATACGGTCATCCCCAATACCTATGAGCCGAGGCCGTAAACACATCTTGTTACATATCAAATAGGGTTTTCTTTTGTAAAAACACTTCTAAAACTTCTTTCGAAATTTACTATTCAAGAAAACCAAATGTTTCTTATTTTAAAATTTTTGGTTGTAAATGTTTTGTCTTAAATACTAAAGATGATTTAGGTAAGTTTGATGTAATATCTTATGAGGCTATTTTTGTTGGTTACTCTAACACTAGTAAAGCTTATAGAGTCTTCAATTAGTCTACTATAACTATTGAAAAATCTATATATGTAAAGTTTGAGGAATCTAATATTTTTATTGAGAATGTTGTAGAAATAGATTACTTAGGTGAAGACATGGAGAAGATGACCTTGAAGGACTCATCTATACAAGAAGACAAGCCAAAATTGATGTGCAAAGTGAAGATCAAGAAGTTGAAGTGGAGCCAACACAACCACTTCCAAAAGATTGGAGATTCACTCCACATCATCCCGAGGATCTCATTATAGGTGATGTATCAAAAGGGGTAACTACTCATTCCAAGCTCCATGATCTTTGTGGCCATTATGCTTTTATTTCTCATTTTGAACCAAAGAACATCCTCGAAGCCGAGGGCGACTCATATTGATTGCTTGCCATACAAGAGGAGCTCAATCAATTTGAGCGCAACCAAGTTTGGTATCTTTTCCCTAGACCCCATATAGACCAATAATTGGTACTAAATGGATTTTTAAGAACAAGTTGGATGAGTCGGGCAATGTTGTTAGGAATAAAGCTAGGTTAGTGGCCTAAGGTTACACCCAAATCGAAGGTATCGATTTTGAGGAAACCTTTGTACCTGTAGCACGGCTTAAAACCATACGGATAACACTTGCTTTTGCTCCCTATAAAGATTTCAAACCTTTTAAAATGGATGTCAAAAGTGTATTTTTAAATCGGTTTATTGAAGAGGAGGTGTATGCTGAACAAACCCCCGGGTTTGTTAATCTTACACATCCAGATTTTGTTTTCAAACTAGACAAAGCTTTATATAGTTTAAAACAAGCTCCTAGAGCTTGGTATGAAAGACTTTCATCATTTCTTATTTCTAATGATTTTGCTAAAGGAACAATATATACCACTTTGTTTACTAAACATGTTGAAAATGATATTCTTATTGTTCAAATTTATGTTGATGATATTATATTTGGATCTACTAATGAAAAACTTTGGAAAGATTTTGAATCATGTATGAAGGAGGAATTTGAGATGTCTATGATGGGCGAACTTAACTACTTCCTTGGACTCCAAATCAAGCAAAGGAGTGATGAAACTTTTATAAATCAAGCCAAGCACACAAAGAAACTCATCAAGAAATTTGGGCTTAAAGGGGCTAAGACAAGCAAAACTCCCATGACTACCGCAACAAAACTTGACAAGGATGAACAAGGTATAAATGTAGACATTAAACTCTATCGTAGCATGATTGGTAGTTTATTATATTTAACGGCTAGTAGGCCAAATATTATATTTAGTGTTTGTTTATGTGCTAGATTACAATCGTGTCCAAAAAGTCCCATTTGATTGCAGTAAAATCATTTTTAGATATCTTAAGGGCCATTGGAATGGGTTTGTGGTATCTGAAGACCGGACAATTTTCCATGACGAGTTTTTCGGATGCCGACTATGCGGGTTGTAGATTGGATAGGAAGAGTACTAGTGGAACTGTCAGTTTTTAAGAAATTGCCTTATTTCATGGTCTTCCAAGAAGCAAAATTCTGTAGCCCTTTCAACCGCCGAGGCGGAGTATGTTGCGGCTGGGGCTTGTTCTGCATGAGTCCTTTTGATGAAACATACTCCCCTTGACTATGATTTGCATTATGACCATATTAAAATATTTTGTGATAATACTATTACTATTCATATGACTAAAAATGCAAATCAACATAGTAAGACAAAGTACATTGACATTCAATATCACTTAAAATTGATTATGTTTCCACCGATTTTAAACTTGTAGATATTTTTATTAAACCACTAGATTATAGTAGATTTTCTTTTATTTGTGGTGAATTAAATGTTTGTATTATGGATTCATGAGATTTTTGCAAATACTCTTCAAAAATATTTTGGCTTGACCTTTTTTGATGCATGACAAAAAGGGGGAGAAATACTTTTGAGTTATTATTTCTTTTCCATGCATACCTGTCAATTCATTCTTGTTATAATTTGTCTTCTCTTATACTTGATAGATAGCATGATTTGAGAGGGAGCTTTTCAAGCTCTTTTCACATTTTTTAAAAAAAATAACTCATGTTTTGTCATCATCAAAAAGGGGGAGATTGTTAGCCCAAAGTTACAATCACCCGATTTTAGAGTTTTGATGATTACAAAATATATATAGTTATTTGTACTAATCAAGTTTAAGTGTTTAAGATTATTTCAGGGTTCTTAGGATTCAAAATGTTTCTTTCCCTAAAGGAAGGTGGTGTTGACTCAAGATGACTCAAATACGGGATCAAGAATTCAAGTTACTCAATGATGCAAATGGAAAAGCCCGATCGAAGATCTTGTAGTCACTTAGACCTTTGTAAGATTTTAGTATGTTAAAGAGTAAGGATATGATAAATGTGCTAAAGAAGTTACACAAACAAAAAATATATACTTTTCAAAAATACAAGTTTTTGGTATTATTGGTTTTGTTGCATGATTTGATTAATATACATGTTTCATAATTTTTCAAATTTTTATATCAAGTTTAGAACATGTATTTTATCTCCTATACTATGCTACATAACCTTCAAACCAATGAAAAATATTTAAAAATATTTCCAAGTTCAAAACTTTGTTTAAAGTCTATTTCAGGCCATACCGATCGACTGGCCGGTCGACCGTAACTGTTTCAGGCCAAAACGGTTGACCGGGCGGTCGACCGGCCTTTTGGCCGTTGGCGTGCACGCTGTGCACGTTTGTCGGTCGACCGGGTCGGTTGACCGTCAACCCCTGCGGTCGACCAATCGGTCGACCGACTGCCTGACACTTCTCTATGTTTGTGCCGGTCGACCGGCACTGGTAGTTCAAAAATCTCTTTTTAAATTGCCTAGCGGTCGATCGGAGCCAACGGCTATTTGCCAAGTGGCTAGCCGAGCTGTCCAGACTGACACCAACGACTCTACTTTGGATCTGTTTTATTTTTTATGGGTTCTAACGGCTATTTTGTGTTTCCAAGTGGTTAAACTCGCCCCTAATGACCTAGTATCACTTATAGATGGTATTTATCCTTTGCCTATAAATAGAGATCATGGGTCTTTGGTTTTTTATATAAGAAAAATATCCAAGTTTCAAGTGTTTTCAAGAGAAGAAGTGTTTCATTACTTTTCATTTTCAAAGTTCTTTCTATTGCAAAATTTTTCAGCTGGCTTTTAAGTCTTCTAAATCTTTACTACTAAAATTTTTCTCTCACTTTACTTCTTGAGCCTAAAATCATACTCCACTCTATAAGAAGTTATAAGGAGAGTTTGTGGTCTTCCTAGATCATCAAGTGACTTGTATTCCATTGAGTTGTGGTTCCTCTTGTGTTGAGGATAGTATTATTGGAGTTGGGTACTCCGATCTTGTGTAGACCAATTGTAATCCCTTGGGTGTAAGATTCCTGTGTGGAAGTTCCCTTTGTGGATTTAGTAAAAATCCTTCATAGTGGTGAAGGCGGGGACGTAGAGCAGTGGCTAGAACCTCGAAACAAATTCTCTTGTGTTTGCGATTGATTTCTTCTTACTCTTTATTACTTTACATTCTTATACTTGTACTACTACTTGCCTTGTTGTTCAATATTGCATTCATTTCATTTTCTTGCATTTTCGGCCTATACTCATATCAATAAGGAAGCAATTACGCAACTCAACTCATAATCTAGAGGAATCAAAGAGGAGAAGTTCTAGAGCCCTTCACGGTGATTCGACTTCAATTTCTTGTTTTGAGTCACCACTCGCATCATACATCTTAACTAGTTTTTAAAAGTTACATTTGATTAGCATAACACCTATTCACCCCCCCTCTAGGTGTTTTTTCAGGTTTGTGGTATCCGAAGACCGAGCAATTTTTCATGACGAGTTTTTCAGATTCTGACTATGCGGGTTGTAGAGTGGATATGAAGAGTACTAGTGGAACCTGTCAGTTTCTAGGAAATTTTCTTGTTTCATGATCTTCCAAGAAGCAAAATTTTGTAGCCCTCTCAACCGCCGAGGCGGAGTATGTTGCGGCCGGGGCTTGTTCTGCACAAGTCCTTTGGATGAAACATACTCTCCTTGACTATGATTTGTAATATGATCATATTAAGATATTTTGTGATAATAGTAGTACTATTCATATAACAAAAATGCAAATCAATATACTAATACAAAGCGCATTGACATTCGATATCACTTTCTTAGAGATCATTATGAGAAAGGTGATATTGAAATTGATTATGTTTCTACCGATTTTCAACTTGCGGATATTTTTACTAAACCACTAGATTATAATAGATTTTCATTTATTTGTGGTAAATTAAATGTTTGTATTATGGATTCATGAGAATTTTGCAAATACTCTTCAAACATGTTTTGTTGACTTGACCCTTTTTGATGCATGACAAAAAGGGGAGAAATACTTTTGAGTTATTATTTCTTTTTCATGCATACTTTTCAATTCATTTTTTATCTCTTCTCTTATACTTGATAGATAACATGATTTGAGGGGAGCTTTTTCAAGCTCCTTTCATATTATTTTTAAAATAACTCATATGTTTTGTCATCATCAAAAGGGGAGATTGTTGGCCCAAGGTTACAATCACCCAGTTTTAGAGTTTTGATGATCACAAAATATATATAGTTATTTGTACTAATCAAGTTTAAGTGTTTAAGATTATTTCAGGGTTCTAAGGATTCAAGAAGTTTCTTCTCCTAAAGGAAGATGATGTTGACTCAAGATGACTAAAATACGGGATCAAGAATTCAAGTAACTCAACGATGCAAATGAAAAAGCCTGATTGAAGATCTTGTAGTCACCTAGACCCTTGTAAGATTTTAGTATGTTAAAGAGTAAGGATATGATAGAAGTGCTCAAAAAGTTACACACACAAAAATACACTTTTCAAAATACAAGTTTTGGGTAGTATTAGTTTTGTTGCATTTTTGGTATTAATACATGTTTCATAATTTTTCAAATTCTTATATCAAGTTAGAACATGTATTTTATCCCCTATGCTATGCAACATAACCCTCAAACCAATTCAAAATATTTTAAAAATATTTCAAAGCTCAAAAATCTGTTTTAAATCTATTTCAGGCCATAACGGTCGACCGGCCAGTCGACCGTAGCTATTTCAGGCCAAAACGGTCGAATGGTCGGTCGACCGGGCCTTTTGGTTGTGGGCGTGCACGTCTGTGCACGTTTGTCGGTCGACCGTCAACTCCTGCGGTCGACCGACAGCATGGGTCTTACTCTCTGTTTGTGTTGGTCGACCGGGCCGGTCAACCGACAGTTCAAATTTTTCTTTTTAAAATGACCTGCGGTCGACCGGGCGATCGACTGGAGCCAACAGCTATATTTTTAATGACGTGCCGGTCGACCGGCAGACGTCCAGACTGACACAACGACTCTATTTTGGATCTGTTTTGTTTTTTTATGGGTCCAACAGCTATTTTTTGTTTCCAAGTGGTTAAACTCAACTCATTATCTAGAGGAATTAAAGAGGAGAAGTTCTAGAGCCCTTCACCGGGAATTCAGCCTCAATTTCTTATTTTGAGTGACCGCTTGCATCATACATCTTAACTAGTTTTTAAAAGTGCATTTGATTAGCATAAACACCTATTCACCCCCCTCTAGGTGTATTTCATAGTCGACTATGTATTAGTCGACTAATGCCCTGGCCTAGTCGACTAATGTCGGATCTGACAGTTTTCTTTTCTGGATCTATTTTGAGTCCGAGTTGGATTCGAGTTTCTTTATTCTGAGACGATAATTGTTCGTATTGATGGAATTTGTTTAAGACTAGAAGAGTTTTATGGTCTATAAGTACCCCTTAGGGGTACCTTTCAATGTATTCCAAGAGAATCCAATGCATTTGTAATTCCTAAGGTTGTAATTCATCTAAGTGAGAGATTCGTGAGAGAAGCTTAGCCACAAGGGTTCGCTGTTCTTGGCGGCTATCAAGGGCTTGTAATCTTTTCAGCGTGAGGTGTAAGTAATTCTTATTATACTTTCTCAAAGTTTTTAATAAAGTTTCTTCCCCTTCTCCTGTGGACATACACACGATCTGTTTGATCGGTGGAAGCATGTTATATTGTTTGTTGGCTTTCTATCTACTTAGGAATATCTTCTTCTTCTCTTCTTCACATTGCCTTAGTAGATCTAGTGATTTATTTTCGCTGCACCACCCCAGTCGATCCGGTCGTGGGGGCGTTCTCCGCTGAAACTTACAGCAATTGGTATCAGAGCATATAGATTGTTTCCCAACAATTGGTATCAAAGCAAGATAACTTGTGGATGTCTGCGATCAAGTTCGATGGCGTCATCAATTTCAGGAGGTGGCAGATTAGGATGAACGTCATCCTTACCCAGAGCGGGTTGAAGAAAGCACTACTTGGGAGGGAGAAAAAACCTCACGACATGAAGAAAAAAACTTGACAGGAGTTAGATAAGAAAACCTTAATAGCTATTAAGTTTTACTTCGCAGACGAAGTGTTGGATAAGTTCTCTACGGAGAAAACAACATCCTCATTGTGGGAGCGACTTCCAGACCACTATTTGAAGAAGTCTGACGAATCGGTTGATTCTGAATCAATGTCTCTTTCTTCTTCGCACGCATGAAGGTACACATATCAAGTCTCACATTGTAGAATTTTTCACTATTATTAATTATTAGATATGACAGAAATTAAGATAGAAGATGAGGATCAAGCACTTCTATTACTGTATTCTTTACCTTCTTCATATAAGAGTTTTAGGGAAGCTATCATCTATGGAGGCAAGTCAATAATTAAAGTCAATGAGGTCAAGGAGCATCTGCTCAACAAGGATAAAATTGATCCCCAGTTGACGGGTGAGTCTCATCATAATGATTCCAAGCAAGTTCATTATTCAAGGGAGAAGAGTAATTATAGAAGGTCTACGGGTAACTCAAAACATAGGAATTTAACGTGCAACTATTATCATAAGAAGTGACATATTAGAGAAAATTTGTTGGCTTCAAAAGAAAAAAAATAACCAGATGCTAATGTCACTGAATTGATTATAGAAGATGAAGAACAGTGCGATGTTCTATCTATTATAGACAGACCAGTCGATAACAAAGATAGATGGATTATTGACTCTAGATGTTCACAGCACATCAGTTCCAATAGGACGATTTTCTCTCCATACACTTCGGTTCAAAGGGAAAAACTCTTCATGGAGAATTCTGCTACAAGCAAGGTGATTGGCGAAGGATGATCGCTAAGAAGCATGCACAAGAAGAAGTAAAAGAGTGATGGTCGATGTTACAGCTTTAGCGATTCTACCGTGATAGCAAAGTGGCTATACGGGTCGTATCCACAAGGAGGGGGCGATAGAAGCTTGATATGCGGTCTTCTTTGTTTGTGAAAAAGATGCTTCTTCATTTAAAGATTGAATTGAAAGAAAAACAAGAAATATTATAGAAATGGTTTGAAATATTTTGGTATTGGAAAAGTGTTTTGTGTTTTTAGAGATGGAAAACATGCATGGCTAACCTTCTACTAATTGCTATCACTAACCTCTAACTTCTTGAAGACATAACCTCACAATGGATCATACGCAATCACAAACCTTGTGTACACGAACTTCACCTGTGGTAGATCGAATAAACGTTCCTCCCATCACCTTACTTCACACGGCAAAATTTGAACATTCCTCCATCAAGATCCATTTGAAGGCAAGCATGGAGGAAGAAACAAATGCACTATTGGTATCGGTAAGGATGCATGAGAGTTTCACTAACTTATAAAAACAACTTATCTAAATCATCAAAAACTTAGGAGTCAAGCATGAAATAAGAAAGTGAGTCTACTTGTTAGTAAGTTAGAGTTAAAACCTCATCGTAAGATATCATACCTCTTGTTTGTACAAGGCTTGTTTGACACTTATTAGTTCATGTGGGTTATTCAAGCAAGTTACTAGAGATTAGTACGTTAGTTGTTAGTTAGCCATGCTATAAAGAAGTTATTTAGACATAGTAAATGAAAATAAAAGAGAAGATGAAGGGAGAGAAAACATACTAAACTAGTACAAGTAAAAGTAAGGTAAAAACATAAAAAATAATGTGGTAAAGGAAGAACTTCACTTGTATTTGATTGTCACCTTAAAGATACAAGCTTCACTCACTCTCTCTTATTCTAATGGCTAATCTAATATAAGAAATAAAGAAAACAAAGGAAAATACAACAATAAACTAGCATGAACTCCTAATTCTCTAGATCTCTCCCTCTTTGAAAGTCCGGGGATGTATTTATAGCCACGAAAGTATGGGACGAGGAGTGGGAGCCCTGGCCTCTGGCACTGGCTCTCTGGGGCCAGGATGGCCATGGAAACGCGGCCTGGGCCGCGTTTTCGCGGCCATTCTGGCGCCAGACTGCCAGGGCCAGAGCGTGCAGACTGGACTAGGAGATGGCCATCCATTGCTACATTAAATAAGTTGACTTCTGCTCGCAGGTTTAGCAGATTGGGGTTTCAAGTGTGGGCTTCTTTTTTGTTCTAAAAAATCCTCAAATATATTAGAGTTTTGGGCCTCTTCTTTTCTTCAAGCCATGAACCTAGAAATAAGGAGAAGAACCCATTAATAATTATAATTTTATTAAGATAAATGTGAAAATGTGATAAAAAATATGCAAATATAAACACTAATCACACCCTTTTACTTATCTTTTGCTCGTCCCTGAGCAAAATAAAAGGAATTAGAAAGCTAAAATAAGAAAGTTTATTACACCACTTTCGCAGGTGACGCGATTGCACTGAGCATGTGCAACAAGCCGTTATACCTCTAGGTTTCCCTTAGAAGAGGAGTTTTGTCTTCTGAGGGTTTTCAGCGGATTGCACCCACCAAATCCAAGAAAAGAATGAAGGAGTTAGTTTTTTTTGAAAGTTTTTCTTAAAGTAGAAAAAGACTTTTTAATTTCTTTAGTAAAACTAACTAAATAATTATAAGCATTAGCTCTAACCCTTATTAGTCCTTCCTACTTTGGTCTTCATGCAAGAATATGATTTTTATTTAAGTTTCAGAGAAATTTTGTACTTCAAACTCATTCTTTTATTTTGCTTTAAATAATATGCATTGTGTGAAGTGATGATTTATTTGAAATTTTTTGACTCAAACCCTAATGCCACAAAATTTATTAGTATTTATTTATGTACTGTTTTTGCCCTTAATTTTCTTAGGCTTTCTAATTTACTTGTGTGACGAGTTTTTAACTGATGACGCCCAAACCAGGCGGTCTTAGGGCACTATGTGAGAAAACACGGTGAGAAAACACCCCTAAGGTTAAATACTCAAGTAAAGTAGGCCACGAAACTAAGGTTTATTTCCTTTAGGCATGAATAATCATGCTTTTTGAGGCACAATTATTCAGCTTAATCAGATTTATAACTATATATATACATTTTTTTTATCATTTTCATTTTTTTGTGTGGCATTTAGAATCTTTGTCCATAAATTCTAAGAGTGTGCGTAGTCAATACATATTTACTAAGGCAAAATTAAAGAGATTAGTTATTTTTCTATTTCCTCTGAAACTATCAATCCAACCAATATTCTTTTATTTAGATTAAAGTAAAGAATTTCTAACTTGGGTCTTCTTATTCCTTATAACTGTTTTGTATTTTTACAAAAGACTATCAAAAATTCTCTACTACTTAAGAATTTTTTTGGTAAAGAAAAAAGAAAAGAACAAAGAAATCCTAAAGGAAAAAAAAGATTTCTTTTTTGAAAGATATTCATACTCTCCCCACACTTATCTAATGCATTGTCCTCAATGTATGACATGTCAATGTGAATGCAATAAATAGGCATAAAGAACGATCTCATCGTCTCCGTCTAGTCGGACCGGCCGAAGTGCTAGGACCAGCGGAAGTGTGCGTGAACGAGTGAAGGTATCCTCAATGCGCTCCAGCCTAGTGCTCTCATCCTCCAATTGTCTCCTAAGCCTGATCTATCAACTAAAAATCTTTTTCATGCCCTTCCAAATGGAGGACATAAATGCATTGGTCTCAGTAGATCAACTTCAACGGAGTGAATCTTACATTCGGATGTCGTAGAGTTATATTTGAGTGGGAAGGATTTAACCTCAAATCCTTCTGGAATGACACTAGTCTCTCTCTCTCCCCCCTATATATATATATATATATATATATATATATATATATATATATATATATATATATATATATATATATATATATATATATATATATATAAAGATAGGCAACCCTAAAAAAAATCCGTCTGCTAGATGTGATCTAATACTCATGAACTCATTACAAACAAAATTTAAAGAAATTTCTACGTGCTTTACCCATGCATCTAGTGTCGAAAAATTTGTCAATTTTATGTTGATTTTGAAACATTAATTTTTCCAACATTTAATCGATGGGTAAAATACGTCTAAATTTCTTAAAATTTGATTTGTATGTAGTTTATGGGTACTAGATCACATTTAGTAGATTCTATTTTCCCTTAAAGTAATCTTTAAATTTGGAGTGATAGTACTTGCATCTTAAATCTTATCGATAATAGCACAATCTTTCTCTCTCTGTGTGTCTCCAATGTGGCCGCACGGTAAGCCGATGGGTTTGCTCCCCAATGGGCACCGGTTCGAAATCCATGGAGTGTGACATATGTCCCGCGTGCTTAGGCTCGTGACTTACCATGTTCTGCATTGAGAAATTTCCTTGAGCGAGGGTTGCAAGACCCGCGGGATTTATCTGGAGGGGTAGCACTCTCAGAAACACCGACACTATACTAGCCTCATGGGCGGGGTGGTGTCAGGCCTCCGAGAAGCCCTGTGGGATACCCTGACAGATTTTACACACACACACACACACACACACACACATATATGAAAATATACTTTAGATGCCATTAGAGAATGCACATTAAAATTCAATCTCCTATGATTTTTTCACGATTTGAGCGCACAATATGATCTAGAGTTCGGTTACTTATGTATGAAATGATTGAAAATTTAACGGTTCTTCAAGAATAGAACAAATGCAATTATTATATTCATGATTAAACAAATTTCAAATCACGTGATTTTTATATGTATATGTTTTAGGACATGAAAATCATAATGTGTGATCAGATCGTGAAATAATAATAGGGAGATTAAAGTTTTAATGCACCATCTAAAAGAGTTCTCTTAGATGGCATTTGAAATACATATTTCTTAATATATATATATATATATATATATATATATATATATATATATATATATATATATATATATATATATATATATATATATCCACACACACACACACACATACAAAAATATGTATATTAGCCGACAGCAGAGAGTCCCTCTCAGCCTGTGGTGACATGACACATTATGAGCCACATAATTCGACAATCTAAAATGACGCCCCACTTTTGAAAATAATTGAAATTACTAAAAGCCCCTATCGTTTGTCTTTTCTTAGAATGATGTATTAGTTTTATATTCTTTATTATTATTTTTCTCCCCTTTTATATGTCTATCTCTCTGTGTCTCCTCACGCTGTCAGATCTAGATTTTTGACTTGTAGAGAATGTCGTTCTAAAAAAGCGAGAGCGGGATCAGATATTAATCTTTAGTTGTAGACCTAAATCTCCAGTCGCTATTTTGATAGGTTCATGTTCCCTCGGGATGTCAACTTCAATATTTTCATCGTGATTCTTCTCTTCTTCTTCTTCTTCTTCCAAAGGAAAGCCTATCTGAAATTTTTCATCATCGAAAATATTGGCTATTCGATTTAAAATTTGAAAGACAAAATAAAATACATATAAATATATAACCAATCTATCAGAGATAATACTTAAGTCGCAGGAAAAAAATATTTTAAAAGCTGTCCTTTTCATCTGGACTGCGACTTTGGTCGCATTCATAATAATAAATTGTCAGATAAAATTGAATTCTGTGATCATAGTCGCAGTATGAAATTGCATCTTTAAACCATTTGTTTTACAAGACAGCGATCAAAGTCGCAGTCCAATTAAAATTTATTAATAAAAAGACTACGACCATGCTCACAAAAATGGAAAATAAGTTATAAAATACTGCGACCAAGGTCGTAGTGTTACCAAATAAAACTTTTCAAAAAGACTGCTATTACATAAGACTGCGACCAATGTCGCAGTCTTCGGTCGCAGTCTTAATTACTTAACTTTCAAGACCTGTTCACTGCTTCAATTGACTATCTCTCTTGTTTCATAAGAATACGACCATGGCTGCAGTATTCTATTTAGATTACTTAATAAAAAATATTATGACCAAGGTCGCATTGTTATCAAACAAAATATTCTCAAAGAGACTGCTGTTACATAAGACTGCGACCGAAGTCGCAATCTTCTAATCATCTTAATTAATAAAGTTACGAGATTATTGTCACTGCTTCAATTGACTACGACTCTTATTTCATAAGACTGCAACTACAATCGTAGTATCCTATTTAGCTTAGCAAGGTCGAAAAAATACCGCGACCCTAATCGAAAAAAAAGGCTGCAACACTGCGACCAAAGGTCGCAATGTAAAACAAAAATAAATCTAAAAAGTGAAAATGATATTAAAAAATTTAAATCCAAAATTTTTCATTTCAGAAACTGCGACTTCGATTGCAATTTCAGAAAATAAAAAAATAAAATAAAATAAATTGTTTCAAGTCCCAGTAATAGATTTTTTATTGTGATTTAAACATCTTTCAAAAAAAAAACTTGAACATTAATGCGACCATGGTTGCATTCTTTTAAAATAATTTATTTTTCTAAAATTTAGTAATCAAGATCTGTAATTTTTTTATTTGAAAAAACTTAAAAATTTTAAATCTGTAATTTTTTTAGTAGAGGAACAGTTGTAACTAGGTTAAAAGTGAAACTGAGGGTATTTTAGTCATTGGACAACGAAAAGTGGTTAAAGGTCTCCTTTTACCGCCTAAATTTTTGACTTCTCTGCGGCTAATATGAAGCCACGTCATGCCGGCTGAGAAACTCTCTCAGCCGTCGGCTGAGATACAGTAACCCCATATATATATATATATATATATATATATATATATATATATATATATATATATGGGGTTACTGTATCTCAGCCGACAGCTGAGAGACTCTCTCAGCTTGCGGTGACGTGACTCAATATTTGCCACACCACTAAGTTGTGCCCCGCTTATAGGAATAAGTTAAATTACTAAATACCCCTTGGTAAAAGGTACTTGCCCCGTTATTGTTTATTATTATTTTTCCCCCAAATTTTTTACCGCTCGTTATCAGATTTAGGTTATTGTTTATTATTATTTTTCCCCTATTTTTTTACCGCTCTTTGTAAATTTAGGTTATTGTTTATTATTATTTTTTCCCTATTTCTTTACCGCTCTTTGTCAGATTTAGGTTCTCCTTTTCTAACCTGCCATAAAGTTTTCTCTGAAAATATCGATTTGCTCCGCAGCTTTTTCTCCTTTTTATTTAATGTCGACGTCGGAGCAGTCTACTTCCCCTGCCAATTCTGGTCGCAGTCGTAAGCGATCTCTATCTCCCAATCTAAATATGAAGGATATATCATCTGGTTCAACTTTCTCTCAGAATATTGAAAGTATTGAAAAGTTGACATCTTTGCATGCTGATCAAGAGGTTTTTATTGTGTCAATTTTTTTTCGCAATTTCTTAAATGTAGAAGCTTTCTCTGCAGCATATATGGAACGCGACCTATATTTCGTTTTACAAAACAAATAATCACTTGTTCTAAAGTTTAAGAACTGCGACCACGGTCGCAGTTTGATTTTAAAATAATCTCCGGCTGTAAAAGCTATTTTGTAATTGCAACCTAAGTCGCAGTCCTTGTTATAATTCTTACACGTTTCTATGTCAATTATATCTAGTTTATACACTAAATCTTAAGAATGCGACTTAAGGTCGCAGTATATATTCATTAGAGAGTTGCACAGTTATTATTCAGGTTTTTAAAAAATTTTGCTCATACGGAAAACTGCGACTACGATCGCAGTCTTTTAGTAAGAAGTTATATAGATTTCTTTACATCTGCGACCTTGGTCGCAGTTTTAGTAATTATAGTTCAGACGTGTGATATTTAAAAAATATTTATATTTATGTAGTTCGTCAATTGTTTTAAGGATCTGAATGCACTTGGAGAAATGTCTGGAAGCTCAAATATTTTTTTAGGGAAACAGTTTTTCACGAATGTGAAAGCATACAATTTCTATAATTTTTATGCAAGGAACAGAGGTTTTGACGTGAGAAGAAAAGGAATAGATAAGTCACAGAGGTCTTCTCATGAAGTTATTTGCAGAAAATTTTGTTGCAAGAAGTTGTGTGACAAAAGATAAGAGGGGCTTACAGTGCACCGTCGAATTGACACTAGAGTAGCGTGTCCTGCTAAGATGCATGTTCGTCTACGTTTTTTATTTGACAGAAGATATTGGGTTGTCACCAAATTTGTTGATTCTCATTCACATGAATTGTCAAGCCCGGATAAGGTACATCACCATTACTCTCACCAAACACATCGATCAAAGATTAGCAGAAGCATTATGAGCAATTTGGTTGATGTAGGAATGCGCCCTTCAAATATTTCCCGTGTTGTGAATGTAATGAGCCACGGAGAAGGTTGTGAAGAAGTAAGCCTGCAATAAGTTATTGATTTTACTCGTCAGCGTAGAAATAACATTGGCCATGAGTTTATTGCGATCATCAAATATTTCCAAGAGAAAGCCGAGTCCGATCCAGAATTTTTCTTTGCAAGTGAAGTTGATAATGCGGGCAGACTTAGAAGCATTTTTTGGGCTGATGGAAGAGCTATTCCTCGTATTCTAGGTTCTGTGATGTGATCGTTTTTGACACAACACACAGGATTAATCACTTGAGCTTGCCATTTGCTCCATTCACTGGAGTAAATCATCATCGGCAGTCAATTTTGTTTGGCTGTGCATTGCTTGCTGATGAGCAGAGGGATACGTTTGTGTGGCTATTCCAAAAATGGCTCAAGTGCATGAATGGAGTTGCACCGAAGTTGATTATTACTGATCAGAATGCCCAGATTGGTGATGCCATCAAGATGGTTTTTTCAACTACTCGGCACCGATACTGTTTCTGGCATGTATGGAAACATATTGCCGAGCAACAAATCCCGATGACAAACAAGTATGGAAAAGATATGGTCTCTGATTTCCATCATTGGTACACCTCCCGTGATATAAGCACATGCGAGGAGCGATGGCGACTGATGAATGAAAAATATCATTTAGAAGAAGAAGACAGTTGGTTGTTAAAGATGCACAGACTGCGTGAACACTGGGTTAATGCATATCTCAAGGATGTTTTCTGTGCTGGAATGACAACCAGCCAGAGGTCTGAGAGTATTAATTCTTTCTTTGATGATTTTGTGAATGCAAACACGAAACTAGTGGAATTTGTTCACCAATACGATAAAGTTGTTACTGCCCGTCGTAGTTCTGAATCTCAATAAGACTTTCGGGGTTTGAATTCTGTGCCCAACTGTACATCGAATCCATATGAGATACAGGTTTCGAAGTTGTACACCCCGAAGATCTTTCAGTTGTTCCAAAAGGAATGGGCAGTTGTAACGACACTGTTTTCAGAAGAGTTGAAACACGATAGACCTGGATCAAAATATCTGGTTGGTGATTTTCAGAATCAAAAGACAGCTGGGAAAAGGTCAGTTATGAGAAGCCTGATGAACTTCATGTGTCTTGTAGTTGCTCATTATTCAAAACAGAGGGTATCTTTTGTAGATATATTCTGTGTATTTTGTGGCGCAATCACGTTACACATATACCAGAATCATATATACTTTAGAGATGGAGGTTGGATGCTCGTTACAAAAATGTTGTAATTTAAAATGGCATTAGGCCTTTTCCCAGTCAAGGCACTCCAGGGACGGCAAGATTATGGACACTTCATTCCAAATTTAATGCAATTCTTGAAATGTTCGCCGATTCTGATATCCATCTTCCAAAGTTGGACGTAGTTTTGGAAAGATTTGCTGAAGAAACCACTAGTGAATACAAAGCCATGTCAGTAAATTATCAATCATCACAGTCTAAAACTATTATTGGTTCCAGTGGATCCTTCGTTGTTCTGCGAGATGGTGAAAAATTGACTATACGCGATCCAATTGGTCCTGTACCAACTAAGGGGAGGCCTAGAGCTGCATCCAGGCTTAAGTCTGGTTTTGAAGATTCTCTATATCAGAAGGAAGTGAAGCATCGAAGATGTGGAAACTGTCAAGAGTTCCATTATTGGTATTAAATTAAACCTGTTATATAGTTCTTTCTAAAGATTTATGTTTAAAATTCTTACTTTTCCTTTTTAATTGCAGAAGAAGTAGTTTCATGTTGCGTCTATCTAGAAGGAATAAAGTGTTCATTTTGACAGCTTCAGCATGAAATGCGACCAGGGTCGCACAACACGGAGAGATTCATATCGCATGCTGCGACTGACGTGTCATTATAAGTAGATTTTATATCATTTTTCACATCTACTGTACTTTTTGTAAGTAGTTGTACTTTAGAGTTTCACTGTGACAAAGTTGGCATATAAAGTTTACCTTTTAGTTACTTTAACATAGACAGCGACTTTGGTCGCAAATATAAGCAGTGTATGGGGATAATCACGACCGTGGTCGCAGTGCTTCTATGCAGGGGAAATTGGTTTGTTGCTTTTTAAATTGTCCCCCGTCTCTTGGTATTATTATAACGTTTGAATATAGTTGAAATTTTCCGCTCAAATATAATTTCGACAATTTTGCCTTATGTTGTTCTTTATTCCACTGAACATAAAGTAACACTGCGACAATGGTCGCATTCATATTTGCCCATTTGAATATTGACTTTCTCGTTGTCTACAACAGTTCCATGACTGCGACCAGAGTCGCAGTTGGCTGACGTTATTTTTTCTTGTCTTCGACAATAGTCGCAGCGTTTCCTTTTTCATTTAATTTTAACATCCATTTCGATAATTTTGCCCTATGTTGTGCTTTAGCCCACTGAACATATAGTAACGATGCGACCATAGTCGCAGTTCATATTTACCCATTTGAATATTGTCTTTCTCGATGTCTACAGCAGTTTCATGACTGGGACCAGAGTCGCAGTTGGCTGACGATATATATATTTTTTTTTACTGCGACAATAGCGCAGCGTATCCCTTTTTTTTTAATTTTAACATCCATTTCGACATTTTTTCCCTATGTTGTGCTTTAGTCCACTGAACATAAAGTAACACTGCGACCATGATCGCAGTTCGTATTTGTCAATGAACTTAGAACTTTGACACTTTCTGCTTTAGAACTTAGCACCGTAGTTCCATCTTGCGTCTACAACATGAATAAAATTAGTGACAAAAGGTACAGCAGTTCAACCAAGATTAAGTAGTAAAAACTATAATTCACACAATTAACATTACAAAACAGGCTTATATATTTATAAAAATCAAAATACAAATTTAAAATTTCTAATCTACTCGTCCTCGTCATCACCATCATAATCAGATTCATCCTCAATATTATGACTGTGTTCGTCTTCCGTCTCTTCCACCTCTTTATCAACAATCTCCTCTTCGCTTTCTTCCTCTTCATAGCAGTATTTTAGTTCATTAATGAACTCCCAGAATGGGTCGTCTGTATCAAGCTCATCCTCTGACCCGTAGCGAGGGATCGATTCGGAACTATACATCCGATTATCATTAGATGATTGGCTTCTTTCCGGTGAAGATGGTGGAGAAGACATTTTTATTCTGTTTCCGAATATTGAAAGAGATGAATTTGAACAAAACCTATTTAGTATATTTGTAATCCTGTAATGATGGCCCTTTATATATTTTTAATCCCATAATTCCAAAAGGTTTAAGCTCTTAAACGACGTGAACATGTCCCAAATTTATTTTCTGCCTTTTCCCATAAATTGTATACTTTCCAGGTGACTGTTCAGTTTTCGAAAACAGTTAAAAACTTAATATAATCTTACATCAAGTTACTTTGTACTTTGAACACGTGAAGATTATTATTGTTTTAATATCTTATGGTAGAAAAATGCAGGGAGGATTATGTTTACGTTAACATAAATTAATGAAGTTAATTAAATTAAAACATATATAAAGGGCTATGTGTATAAAAACTTTGGTCTCCCGATTATGACAATGCGACCACAGCCGCAGTGGGACCTGATAAATGATTCAGTAACTGCGACCGCGATCGCTGTCTCGATTACAGTATCGCAATATAAGGAAACGATGCAACTCAAACAAGTCATGACTGCGACTTTGGTCACAGTACAAATTCTGAACACATGTTTATTTCTAATATCAATACGAATTAGTAAAATGCACTGTGTAACAGCAGTAGAATGGAAATAAAGAAATCTCAATGGATTTTATAATAAATAAATGTAAAAAATTGTTTATAAATAAATTAATAAAACAAACAGACCAATTGTACATCTATTTTACATTTATAAAAAAAATGAGGTACATCAATGAATTGTCAACTGTCAGTCTTCAAATACCATCCTTCTTATAATTTCTGTTTCTTCATCCCAACTTTTCTCTCTATCTGCGAGTATCATGTATGCAAGCTCGCTTCTTAGTCTCTGTACATCGGCAGCCGTCACAGTATCAATAGCTGATGGACTACCAAATGTTATACTTTCCATGTACTTGCATACATATACAGCGCAATCAACACTGAAAATTGTACAGGGAAATCATTAAATGAAATTAGATTTCTGTACTAAAAAAAGTAGAAAATATGATAGGTAAATGTCACCAAAAAAAAAACCTGTTTGCTTGTTGGGGCATCTTGCGTATTTTATATATGTTTTTTCATTAATTTATTGAAATCAATTTCAAAAATCTGCAATAACCTTTCTTTCTGCAATGTCAATAGAAAAAAATATCAATATTAATCAAATTAAATGCAAGTATTCAGTAATCGAAATATTAAAATTCAACTCACCATTATTCTTGCATCTGTTTGATAAAGCTTTAATGTACTACTTGATTTTTCAGCTGGGACCAAAGAGTTGTAAAAAATCCACTCTTGTGTATGGCAATCAAATACCAACAAGGTCCAGTGAAATCCGGGATCCTTGACACTGTGTTTGTGATTGATCGGGAAGAACATGTACTGCACATTAATTGTCCAGTTTTTCAACAACTGCTTGATGAAATAATCTTCAAGATCTCTACTTTTAGATACAATACCGTGCTGTGAACAACAAAAAATAAATTCAAATGAATTCAAAGTATAAAAAATATTATGAAAACCAGATGTTATTCTGACAAAACAACAGACTGCGATCTTGGTCGCAGTATTTTTTGGTTAATATACTTTACGCTGCGACCTTTATCGCCATCACCGGTATCCATGGTTAATTTTTAAGCATTTCTTAGAAACCCCGTCTGTTATATCAACATGCATTGTGACCAAGGTCGCAGTGTTATTATTGATTAAGACTGTCGCCAGCAACTGCGACCAAGGTCGCAACCTTCATTACTCAATTGATATTCATGGGGATTAATAAAACCATCGATTACGACCTAGGTCGCAGTACTTTCGTTATGCCTTATCAGCAGTAAAAACTACTGTAGAATATTTAACGTTCAAAAATTTAATTCACTAAATTAATTAGGAAATTGATATTTCAATTAACCGTAAAGGAGAAAATAGATGTTTACCAAGCTTCGCTCCGAAAGAATATACTTTTAATCCTCCTCTTTCTCTAGATGCTTCATGTAGAAATGAATTATATTGGCATCTAAATCTCTACTGAACATCAAGTCCTCAATGTCATTTTTTGCAACAATGATTCCGTTGTCAGTATATCCTGATATGCAGTAGAACTGCAAGATATTCAAAACAAAGTTAAGAATTATATTGTTCTAATATAAATATCTAATAGTTTTTTATATGATTTAAAATAAAATTAATTAACTTACTCAGAGAAGCCTTGTCCAAGAAATTTTTGATGAGAGCTTGTTGATGTGGCTGCAGAATTCTGTATGCAGGGGTTTCAGTCAATTCCCTGGATTTTTGCTGAGTGTCGGAAATCTGTTCGTTGCCGAAACCAGTGGCAGAAGTCTGAGTCGCAGGCTGTGGAAGAGGATGTTCATTAATTTTCTTTCTTTGTTTTGGATAAACGAAGTAGGAGTCATCGCGATCTCTTTCAGCGCGCTTGCGTTCTTTGACTCCCCTTTCTATCGTTCCTTTAGAGTAATCCAAAACTTTTCTTTTTAAGGATTGCTTCTGAGCCGGAGTCTGTTCTTGATTTTTTTCTTCAGAAGCTCTATCTTTTTGGAGTTCAAGCATCTATGAGTTATATTTAAAGAAAAAGTAGGGAAATCTTCCCAGCAATAGTTACTTAAATGCAGAACCCTTGATTTTCTCTTCTTCCATTTTTTCTTCTCTTCTGCCTGCTTCTCTATCTGCTCCCTCATCCTTTTCTGGTCTTCTCCTCTTCTCCCTTCCATCTCCTCTCCTCTTCTTTCATCCTCTCCTTCCTCTTTTCCCCTCTTTCTTCCTTTTCTCCTCAATAATTTTACGATTTTTGTCCTCTTGCGCCCTCACCTGCCTCTTCTTCTCCTCCTCTACCTTCCTCCTCTTCTCCTTTTCCTGCTCCTCTTCTTTCCTCCTCTTCTCCTTCTCCTTCGTCTCCTCTTCCCTCCTCCTCTTCTCCTGCTCCTCTTCCCTCCTCCTCTCCTCCTCCTCTTCCTCCTCCTCCCTCCCCTGCTCCTCCTCTTCCCTCATTCTCTTCTCCTTCTCCTTCTCCTCCGCAGCAGTGGCTGCTCTCAGCAGCTCTTCTTCTTATTCTTTCACTTTTAATTTTCTCTGCTGCTTTTTTATGTTTCTCTTCTCTCTCTTCTTTTTTCTTTAATTAGCCTTGAGTGTGTTCTCAGTCTCCATTTTTTCAATTTTTCTTTTTAGCTGATAAACATATGCTCTCAAGTACTGATTTTCATTCCTCAAAACTTCAATTTCTTCAGCTTGTTCATCCCGTGGTGGTGGCAAATAACCTGCAATAGTTGGTTCTTGTTCACTCGTTCGTTCCTCAACAATTTCGGCTACTTTTGGTTTCGTTTTCGTCGAGATGTTAGCTTCATTATGTGTATGTTCTTCTTCTTCTTCCTCCTCCTCTCCTCCTTCAACAGGAAAGCCAATCATATTTCTTTCATGATTAGAGATGTTGGCCATTCGACACAAAATCTGAAAAAAAAATTAAACTGAAACCTTATAGAAATCTTATAATTGTACCGCAGATGAATGAAACATTTACTAGAATAGCTAACAAGGAACTGTGACCTAGGACGCAGTTATAAGCATTAAATCAGACAAATAATTCCTTACTGCGACCATGGTCGCACCACAAATCAAAGGAATAATTATAACTGCGACCATGGTCGCAGTTTATTTACAACGACTTATCAAGGAAATGCGACCATGGTCGCACACAATTGTGTTGCACATAAAATGAACTGCGACCGAGGTCGCAGTCCATTCAAATGTATAAATTTTAATCAACAGTATATGGTCTTTAATATTTAAAAACTTACGATATGTGCGTCAAGCTTATTTAGAACAAGTTCAAGCAGAGCTCTGCTAATATTTTGGAGGTCCCATTTTACTGCGCGTGGGGTTTTCCTCTAAACCAGACCTCGGCTCAAAAATAAGAGCCCTCTCACAGAGCCACTACTGCAAAATGCATAATTAAATTAGTTTACACAAATATTCACAAGATATCAGGAAATTTCATACAATGTTTGCCAAATATGATATTCATACTTATAATAATCTGCACGGAGCATCCTTGCAGCTCGTACGTGGTGTGCCTGAAGATATCTATTGACTCAATCAGGAATTGCCAAACAACTTTAGCCCAGCATATTGTCCTCATTAGCTGCATATTGGCAATCTGTTCCATAATATATCACGACACCGTGCATTTACTGTTAGAAAAGAATAGAGTGGCCGACATATATAGGATGATTATTGTCGTAAAGTCTTGAGCTGCAAGTCTTTGTCTGTCTCTTATAATTTCATTTAAAGTCACTTGCTGCTCAAGTTGTTCATCCTTGGTCACATCTAATTCACTCCTCCTTCTTTTCTTAACCAGAAAATCATCCAAAGTTTCTTCAATAGATACTTTCGTGATCTTCTTTATATTAGGGAAATAATATTTTATAACCCCTCTGTACTTCATTGTACACGTCTTATTCATAATAAAATCCGCCCCAATGATAGGTAGACCAAAAGTTAGGGCAACATCCTCCACTGTTAACTCAATTTGTTTGCCCCTAATTCTAAAGGTCTTTGTATCCCTATCATACTGGTCTATAATTCTCAGTACACTTATATTTGATTTTAGACCTTTTTCACCTCCAAATTCCTTATTGTAGGAGGCCATGAAGATTGGGCCAAACAGGGTCTTCTTCATCGCATCTATGAAATCGCCCTGAATGTGCTTTTTGAATGTCCTAATGAATTCGCACATAGGCTTTAGGCTCGATCTCAGAGGACGAACCTTCACTTGTTGTTTACCTATAGATGAAGAAACATTAAAAACATTAGTTTAATGTTATTTAAAAATTAAAATAAAATAAGAATACGACCTTGGTCGCAACAGAATTTAATAAATTATAATTCACTACGATCTAGGTCGATTGATATTTTACACTGTGACTCCGGTCGCAATTTTTTAATTAAACAAAATAATTCACCAATTATATCGTACATCGACCAAGGTCGCAGTGTAATATTTTATTGTCTGGTTAATCCAATCTAGTAGAATATAATACATTGCGATCAAAGTCGCATTGCAATTTTGTAATACACCTAAAATTTACCATGAGGAGACCTTTGCATCATCATACAGCGACAAGGTCGCAATACTCAATCACGGTAACCTAGGTAACAGACTGCGACCATACCCCCAACAAGGAGAGATTGAACATCAATATTGCGACATCTCAAATGATTAAAAAACACCACGACCAAGGTCGCATACATCTACAACGCAAATTGAAACAACTGCGACCCAGGTCGTCAGAAAAGAGAATGAAAAACAAATAATTTTTAAAACACTGCGACCAAGGTCGTATACATCTACAACGCAAATTGAAAATACTGCGACACAGGTCGACAGAAAAGGGAATGAAAATTATTTATAATTTTTAAAACTGTACGACAAGGTCGCATACAACTAAAACGCTAATTCAAACAACTGCGACCCAGGTTGACTGAAAGGGAATGAAAAAAATAAATAATTTTTAAAACGCTACGACCAAGGTCGCTTACATCTACAACGCTAATTCAAACAACTGCGACCCAAGTTGACAGAAAGGGCATGAAAAAAATAAATAATTGTTAAAACGGTACGACCAAGGTAGCATACATCTACAACGCTAATTCAAATAACTACGACCCAGGTCGACAGAAAAGGGAATGAAAAAACTAGAAAAAAATTGGACCTTTGCCGCTGTGTTACAAAATTTATAAATTTAAAAAGCTATGCATGATCTCAAGTTTGCAAATCTCTCTCTTATTTGTGACCATGGTTCACAAGTTTTCAAAAAAAACTGAAAGAAACGGAATCAAATCTGGAAAAAATTTATAACTATTAAAATCTACAAACCCTAAAAAAATTTGCTTTTGTTTCCTCATTACTTTTTTCGCGGATGATTTCTTTGGCGCCATATGTAGCAAATATATTTTTAAAAACTAAGAAATTTTGTGAAACAATAGAACTAATCTCTTCAGAATGATCAACTGAAATTTTAGATCTGTAAATTTTTTTGAAAGGAAATGTTTTACATACGGCAAAAAATTGTGAGGGAGGGTATTTTCGTCAAAGACACTGTTGAGGTGACTGATAGTAATTTAGGCGGGATTTCTCTAATTTTGTCTGCCAAAATTAATGTCAATTTCGTGGCTATTATGTTGCCACGTCCTGCCGGCTGAGAAACTCTCTCAGCCGTCAGTTGAGGTACAGTAACCCTTATATATATATATATATATATATATATATATATATATATATATATATATATATATATATATATATATATATATATATAGTTTGACTAGTATCCTATTGATAGGATTTGAGTATAAATCCTATCACTTGAAAAAAATATATATTATGCAACTATAATAGATAATCCAAACAATTTAATATGATATAAAATAAAATGCTTAGAAATAAAAAAATAAAATATTTTCATGATTTCTAACATATTCATCAAGAGACCTAAAATTTTACGGTTAAAAGTGGATACTTTTGTAGATCTATGATTTAGGAAGTACAAATTGAAAAAAATCCAATTCTTGATTAATGAAACCCTTGGACACTAAGTCTTGTGGGGTTTGGAACATTTCACACCGTAAAACTAAATAACTCACTTCTTTCGACCGTTTATTCTGGGGCTACTTAATATATGGGTAAGAAAACTCAAAAATAGTTTAATCTTTTGTTTATAAGTACTTCAAATGCTATAAAATCAACTGTAACGGTAAATTAGATGTCCTAATCATCTAATTTCAAAAGGTACGATTCCAAATCCTCTCGGGAGGGAGGGAGGGAGGGGAGAGAGAGAGAGACTTGTGTCCTTTCAAAGGATTTGAGTCCAAATCCTTCGCACTCAAATTCAACCCTCCGACATTCAAATACAAGATCCACTTCGTTGAAGTTGATCTATATTATTTCAAGTATCCATAAACCAAAAATCAAGGGTTTTGAATACTTTTTTGCCAATCCATTAAGTAGGGAAAAAACAGACAGACTAACTAGTGAGTTGGTTATTTTAACAGTGTAAAACATTTGAAACCTAACCAAAATTGATTTGTAGGGGCTTTTTAAATGTTTAGATCATAATGAAATGGCCGGATCGAGAATTTGTATGTCTAAAGACATAGATCTAAGTGGATCTTGTATTCAACTGTTGGAGGGTTGAATTTAAGCGAGAAGGATTTGGGCTCAAATACTTCTGGAAGGACACAAGTCTCTCTCGATATATATATATATATATATATATATATATATATATATATATATATATATATATATATATATATATATATATAATATATATATATATATATATATATATATAAGAGAAAAATGTATATCAGCCCGCGGGCTGAGAGTACTCTCTCAGCCTGCGGTGACGTGGCTCAATTTGTCACCTCACTAACTTGCAGCCCGCTTATGGGAAGAAGTTAAATTACCAAATACCCTTATGAAAAGCTACTTTTTCTTTAACTTTCCTTATTGTTTATTATTTTTTGCCCAAAAGGCAATTTTTGGAGCGCACGTTGTCAGACTTATTTATTATTATTTTTTTTCCTTTCTTTTTGCGCTTTTTATATGATTTAGGTTATTGATTATAAATTATTTTTCCCCCTATTTCTTACCTCTCTTTGTCAGATCTAGGTTCTCCTATATAGTTTTTTTTTTGTGTATATAATGTAGACAGAGACTTTGGTCGCAGTGTACATGGTTAATTGCGACCAAGGTCGCAATGTTGTTATTGATAAAGAGGGCCAGCATCTGCAATCTAGGGTCGCAGTACAATGACTGCGACTTAGGTCGCAGTACGTTAGGTAGGTGTTTTCTTTATATTAACACGCATATGTTATTATTGATAAAGAGGGCCAGCATCTGCAATCTAGGGTCGCAGTACAATGACTGCGACTTAGGTCGCAGTACGTTAGGTAGGTGTTTCCTTTATATTATCACGCATATGTTGTTATTGATAAAGAGGGTCAAGCATCTGCAATCTAGGGTCGCAGTACAATGACTGCGACTTTGGTCGCAGTGTTGTTGTTGATTAATACTAAAGACCAGCAACTGCGACCAAGGTCGCATTGTATTTTATTAAGACTCGGCCAACAACTACGATCAAAGTCGTAACCTTCATTTTAAAATTAACCTTAGAAAACAGATTCATATATATTTAAAAAAAAATAAAATACAATTTTTAAACTTCTAATCCTCGTCATCACCATCGTAATCAGATTCGTCGTCAAGAGTATGACTGCTTTCGTCTTCCGTATCGCTTTCCGTCCCTTCCTCCTCTTCAGCGACAATATCCTCTTCGCTTTCTTCCTCTTCATGTTTGTATTTTGGTTCATCAATGAACTCCCAGAACGGGTAGTCTGTATCAAGCTCATCCTCTGACCCGTAGCGAGGCATATCTTCAGAATTATACATCCAATCATCATTAGATGATTGGCTTCTTTCCGGTGAAGACGGTGGAGAAGACATTTTTTGAATCTATTTTCCGAAGAGTGAGAGTAACGAGTTTGAGCAAAAATAATTTAGTATTTTTAATCCTTTGCTGATGACCCTTTATATATTTTTAATCCCAGAATTCCAAAGGGTTTAAGCTCTCAAACCACGTGAATATCTCCCAAACTTATTTTCTACCTTTTCCCAAAAATTGTATACTTCTTAGGTGACTGTTCAATTATCCAAAACAGTTTAAAAGTTAATACACTATAACTTTAAATTACTTTGAACTCCAAAACAGTACATTATTGCGACCATAGTCGCATTGGAACTGATAAATGATTAAGTAACTGCGACCATAAATTGTCAACCGTTAGTCATCAAAAATACTGTCCTTCGTATAATTTCTGAATGTTTGTCCGATCCTCCTATGAACAATTAAATTGGTTTTTACATATATTATGCGACCATGGACTGCGACTATGATCGCAGTACCGTGACTATGGTCGCAGTATTTAACGAGAGCGATAGTATAATCACAGTTTATGTATTATTTTATATTCTTTTTGTTCTTTATTTTTGACTGTTGTCTGAATAAGGACTGATTCTATAGTCGCAGTTCACCGTATCTTTTCTCAGCCGCCTATAACGTATGAATTATTTTTAATTATTGCATTCGTAGTAGGACTGCGACTATGGTCGCAGTGTTTAAGAGCAGCAGTCGCAGTTTGGATATGTAATTAAAAGAACTTATAAGTTAATATAGTGAGAAAGAGACCTTACAAAAAAATAGAATTAAAAGCTTTTAAAAGAAGACAAAATATAATTGAATATCAGAAGATCAGGAAATCCTAATCCTCGTCATTATCACCATCATAAGCAGATTCATCGTCTTCATTCTTCTGCTCTTCCTCTTCATCACTTATTTCCTCATCATCTTCCTGTTTTTGAGGTTTTTTTGTTTCACCGATGAACTCCTAGAATGGATCGTCTCTATCAAGCTCTTCGTCTGACCCGTTGCTAGGAAGCGAGCCTACAGCATCAGAGGACATGCTTTCATCAAGCATGTCTCCGTCAAGTGGCAGAGGAATAATGTCTTCTTCACTAACCCACATTAAAACTTCATTATCATCATGAATAGGAGGATCATTAATATATTATTTGATGTAGTGAGATAGTCAAAAGGAGTGAAGTCCAGACTGGTATCAGATTCACTAGAATATCCTGAAGACAAAGGACGGTGGGGGAACGATGAATTTGAAATCTAAGTGTTCAGAGGAAGAAGATGGGGAAGACATGATTCAAGAATGAATTTTTTTTTGGAAGTTTTTGAAATCAAATTGAAAAGGAAGAGCAAAAATATAATTTTTAGGTATGAGATATATATTAGTAACAAGCATTATATAAAGGTCAATATTGTGGAAGAACATGAATAGTAATAATAATTGTTACAGGTGATGGTTGAGTATGGTAAGAAGTGGTAAAAAAAAATTAAATATTTAATTGAAGATTTATTGTGGGAGAATCCGAAGAGTTCTTTTTTTTCCAGAGGTTTAATACATGAAGTACAAATTAACTTTTTATAGAATTATTTGCCTATATCTTTAGATTACGTATGGTGCACATCTTTCCTTTCTCGAGATTAACATTAGTGCATCTCTTTTTCTAGACTGTTGTTGTATCACGGTAGAAAGAATATTAATTACTTCATTTAATTCAGTGTAATTAATATATAGTAATTTTATAAGATTTGATATACGCGATTTGATCTCAGGGTCGCATGGCTAATCCACCCTAGTCGCATATTAAAAATCTTTTACATAAGGCATGGGAAAGAAGATTGCGACTTTGGTCGCAGTACTGAAGGAGGTCGCATTGTTGTACGATAGAATGCGACTAGGGTCGCAGACGTTATATAAAGAAGTTTTGTTATACAATGACTGCGACTAGTGATTGCGACTGTGTCGCAGTTGTCATATAAAATTGAAATTATATTGTATTAGGTCGCATAAAAACGTTTTGTTATACTATGAGTGCGACTAGTGACTGTGACTGTGTCGCAGTTGTTATATTGTATTACGTCTGCGACCATGACATGTTTTTTAAATTTTCAATGCTTCTGCTTATTTTACATTATATTGATCCAATTTTTTTTAATTATATTTTTCGATGTATTAAAATTACGAATTTTATAACTGTAGATATATTCAACTGAAATTTTGATTGTTCATGACTTTATTCTAGTTTAGAATTAAAAAAGGGGTATTTTTGTCAATTTGTTTCACGATTGTTTAGGCGGGATTTTTTGATTTTTTTGGCGCCAACACACTGCGGCCGATGTGTGGCATATATTCAGCCACGTCCCGCCGGCTGAGAAACTCTCTCAGCCTGCAGGCTGAGGTACAGTAACCCTATATATATATATATATATATATATATATATATATATATATATATATATATATATATATATATATATATATATATATATATATATATAATTTTAGTAAAACAAAGACGCATAATAGGCAACGAGAGACATGACAAGAGAGATACACCACTACTTAAACTACTTCATTGGAATCATATAATACTTGGTTGTTGATCAATATTTTATTAGATATACATACTGTCTTTCACATGCACGCCCACATGACACATGCTTTCCGAAAGCACTCAAGAGGAGCTTAATTGGGTAAATGGGAAAATTTAAGGGAGAGTATAGGAAGCGGCTTTAGTTTTTCAAAGTTCAGTCACCACCCAAGAGTGAGGGAGACTCAATTCTAGACCCGTAATTCCGTAGTCAGCCCACTCAATCTTAGTCTTCTCTTCTGTCTGCATGCAATGTTTTTATTAGGTGGGAGGGAGGAAGAGAAGGATGAGCAAATCCCAGATCTTCAACTGTGTAACTGTATACTTGCAATCTGAACGGAGAATCAGAGATACATGCTTATTACTTAGTTTGCTTCATAGATTAACTGATAACTGAAACTATCTCCAGCATGAATCTTAGAAAGGGAGAGGAATAGTTTTCGTTTTTTGGGTTTTTTTTTTTTTTTTTTTTTTTTGGGGGGTGGGGGGAGGGGGTTGTGATTTGTATGTCGAAAGACATAGATCTAAGCAAAATGTTACTTTCGGCCATCCATTTTGCACCCACTTGATAGATAAGAAAAAAGTATTCAAATGAGATGACTTTTGATTTTTATAGACTTTAAATAATGTAAATCAACTTCAACGGATTGAATCTTGCATTTGGATACCGAAGTATGGGATTTGAACCGTTTAAAATTGGACCCAAAAATAAACATTTATTTGTAATCTCTCTGTGTGTGTGTGTGTAGGGTCACCCTAGGGCGACAACCTACCAAATTCCAATACGTATAACCTTAACATCCAACGAGACCAATGTACAACAATCATAACTACCTTACACCAACAGTGAAAACTTTAGGTGATAAGCAGAAATCATAAACCGTTGCCTTGGATTTACAGGTTCTATCTGGAGAACGTAGCCATTTCGTGCAGCTTCTTTAATTCGAAGGTGAATGTGTCACATTATTGTATCATGATAAAAGAATTTCATCACAAAGAGCAGCATCTTTCAGAAGGAGAAAACAGTATATATATATGTTAATTTTTTATTTAATATGTTCCCTTCTCTTTTAATGGAGATACGGTATTATGGACAACAAAAGTGTCTATGAGATCATATCTTGCATGTACATCCTTAAAACATGAATTCAATCAATGAGGCAATCCATGACTCGCCAAACATCGAATATGATTTCTATCTACATCCTTGATTGTACTCTCTGTAGGATCTGTTTCAAGGCTTTTCACTTTCTCAGTTAGTTCTCTCCTTAGGATTTTGCCTGAAGCTGTTTTTGGAATGCTGTTCTCAAAGATTACCCTCCTCAACCTTTTGAAAGGAGCAACCTGTTGCCAATATTCATGTAGTTTGATCGAAGAAATTAAAACAGAAATAATGGTTACTATACTAAGAAGCTTGATGATATTTGCTCATGTAGGATGTCTAATAATTCTAGCAATTTTTTTAGAAAGATGCAACTGTTTTCAATAATGTTTAACTTTTTACTAATTAATTGCACAAATTATTATGTGACAGTAAAACTCAAAATACCATATGCATTTACAGAAATCTAATGAAAACAGCTGAATATTTTTATGGCTGTACCTGACTCGCGACAAATTTTTGAACATCCATTTCAGTCAGTGAGCTGTTACGAGGAACAACAAAGGCAACAGGAACCTGACCAGCTTCAGCATCTTCCTTTCTGGGGTAAGGAAAAGGCAAAGTATCAGAACCTCATTAGTCATGGCATCATATTATATAATGTATATGTATCTGATATGAACAAACAACTCCTGCACCTTAGCCAGCAAGCTAAATGAATGTATTAACAGAAGCTCTGGGAGTTCTCTTGAAAACTTACGGCACAACAGCAGCATCTAGTATCTCAGGATGAGCGGTTAGAACTCCTTCAAGCTCAGCAGGTGCAACCTAATACAAGAAAATCAGTGTAGATAATATAGATGATACAAGGAACCATCAAAACAAGAGTTTCATAAAATCTTAAAAAAGAAGAAAATAATTTGAATGGTAAACCCATTAGATTTTAAGATAATATAAAGAAAACAGACCGTAAAATGAAGACACTTATGCGACTAGTGTTTATACAATTTTTATGTCGAAATATAGCCATAATAAAACTGTACAATGTACATTTTATTTCTTAGTGGATTATCAATAAAAATAATACTGATTATTCAGTAGGCACAATGATGGGTTTTACTTCATGAATTAATTATGAGATAATTAATTGAACATGGAATACCAATACTCATAAGCTCTATTGCATAAATAACTGGAACAAATTTGCGAGAGCTTAATGTGAGAAATCAGATATTTAATATCCTTGCATCCTAAGTAGTATCACAACTAAATTAAACTTGTGGAGCTTAATTAGATTAGTTGTACAGTGATTATATGACTATTATGCATGGTTTCAAATATCGACCGATTTCTATATTTTATAATTGACAATATCGTATCGGTTTTGAGGCGCCAACAGAATATTAACCCTATAATTTTAGTCGATATCAGAGCTTATATTGCCGATATGCCGATATGTCTGATATTGATGGTCGATATTGACCATATTAATATTAAAAACAATTGACGAATACCGATACGAATCGAGATTTTAGACCATACTATTATGATTCACATGATACTAATGAGATATTGGAAGATATGTTGCGTGAATTATACATTTACAGACTGGTCATGGAAACTTATTGCATGAAACAATGACATTGTCAAAAAAGGATAAACTTTTTTATACGTAATACATTTTATACTGATACCTGAGAGTTGTGATATATCTCAAAATGACTTCGATTACCAATGCAACTGAATTGCCAAACTGTTAAAAGTGGGAGATAGGCGCAGTCAAATAATTGTAGAGATCTTATAAGATTTTTAACAAGGATTTGGACCAATATTTTGGATGAAAAATCCATTTATAGGTGGTTGGTCAGTGAGATACTCAAAATTCCTGAACCAATATAATTGCAAATTAGATTTGAATGAACCTGTTTGTACCTAATATCTAATATGAGGTTGGTTGTTGACTATAGGGTGTATACGGTCAATATTGTTCAAAGGCCAACATCATATGTTAGTAATTGAAAATATGAATTGCAATCACATAAAGGGAGTCCATTTGATCTGGACCTATGTAGCGTGGGTATTTCATCCATTTGATCTGGACCTATGTAGCAAGGGTACTTCTATTATGAAGCTGTACCTGTACCCGTGTCGGACCCGCCGACACTGATACTTTCTTAGACATTTTTGGACATTTTTTGAACTTATCCTCAATTATAAAATATTTTTTTTTATAAAAGACACTTGTTGGGTAGTTTTTGAACACATGTTCTACATTTCTTTTACACTTCTTTCTTCGCATTACATATTAAGATATATATTTACTTTCCTTTTCATATAAGAAAGGCTATATTTTAGTGAAACAAAAAATTGCTATCAAAATTGACCAGTATAAAACTATGACAAATTTAAAATATTTCAAATAAGAAGTTAGACATATTAAACTGTGTATGAACTTTTGGGTGCAAAGATCTGGCTATGCGTGTATATTTATGAACTCTTATTATTATTTTTATATATTCTAGTGTCATGTCGTCATTCCCCGTGTCTTGACTTTTTAAGAAATTGTCGTGTCTCGTACCCATACCTGTGTGTGTCCCGTGTCCGTGTCTGTGTCCATGCTTATTAGGTATTGACTAATTCTAACTGATTATTAGAATGACCATTATATGATTCGACTAAATAATTAGTTGAATTCATTTTAGCCTAATCTAAATATGGCTAAGATTTGGTACTTGGTAGCAACCAATTCAGTTGAATCAAGTGAATTGAGTTAATTAGTTTTAATATATGATATTAGGCTTGTGTTTTACTAGGTTAGACCCCAACAACATAAAACCCATTTGGAGTTGCGTATCTATTAAAGCCATCTAAATGTTTTACAACATTATTTTGATAAGGAGACTTTTATTGTCACACTTCTCTTTGGGTTAGGAGTAGGAGACTTGATTGTCACATTCTGTTTGGATGAGGAGAGAACTAATCCTATTATGGATGAGATTAAGTTCTATATAGGTAGACGTGAGGCTGAAGAACAAGTATCTTTCTCTAATCTCTCTGTACCATCCTCCTATGTTGAACATCAAGCAGAGTTGACCTCCTGTAGGTAATAGAAAATGGAGGCTTTGTTGGCTCAAAGGCCCATCACTCTAGACACTCTAGTTTTGATGATGATTAACTCATGTAGTTATAATACTAATTATCTTATGTTTATAGTCTTAGATTTTCGATCAAGATATTAGTCGGTATTTAGCTTCAATAAAATGATCGAAGTCAAGTTTTGAAGATGGCACGTATTGATTCAAGAGCTCGCGCATCAAGATCACATCAAGTACTCAAGAGGAGTCTAGCTCATGGATCAAGGTTGGACCAAGTCAAGAAGGGAAAGAAAATTTTAAGAGAAGATTTTCAAGAAGACCTGAGTCATGTTTGTAAGTGTTAAGATTTTATTTTTAGATAAAATGTAAAGGATAGATTAGTTGTGAATTGCTCAAGCTCATATACACACACACAAAATTTATATGTGTTTTCATAAAATAGTTTTAGTTTTAGAAAATACCATTTTGATTTGAGCTTTAAAGTATACATCCTTATGTTTCATGATTAGATTTCATCAAAATAAGTTTATATGGTTTATATGTGTTTTGGATTTCATCCATACATATATGGTTCAAATGTTTAGAAAAACTTATTTGATGTTTCTATATCATGTTTGAGTTCGTATTTATCCAAATTTATTTTAGAGCTTATTGTCAAAAAACATAGATACGTCATCTTATATGTGTATTGGATCATATCCATACACACTAAACTTCAAAAGTATTTAAAATATCTTGTTTTTTGTATTTGAAGAAGTTTTAAAAAAATCGTTTTCAAATTAAAGATTGTTTTTGAAAAATACGGATTTTTGTTTAAGGCTAAATTTTTATATCACAAAAATGGTTCAAAAAGTTTACAGTATGTGTTGATTTTGATCACACATATTTGTACTTTAAAGTATTTAAATGAACTTATATTTGTAGATTTTATATGATTTTATGAGAATTTATAAGAGTTATAAGACTAAGTCTTTAATCCCTAATTTCCTGACCTGCCTTCTGGTGGTCGACCGGGCGGTCGACAGATACGTGCACGAGCCTTGGCTTGAGGGTCGGTCGACCGCCGGTCGACCGATTCAGAGAGGTCACTCTCTGGATCTGGCCCCGATCGACCGGGCGGTCGACCGGCTAAAGAGCTTTGCTCTCTGGATCTTGCCGCGGTCGACCGACAGGTTATGATCAGGGTGTGGTCGACCGTACGGTCAATCGGTAGCCCTAACGGTCAAAAATATGGCCGTTGGTCGGTCGACCGACAGGTCATCTGGCTTGCAAATTTGACCCCAACGGCTATATTTCTGAACTCTATAAAAGGGGGCTGTTTTGGTTGTTTTACACAAAATTTCAAGAGGGTTTGAGAGCAAGTTTTCCCCATCTCTCTTAGTGTCTTTCTCCACTTATTTTAGGGCTAAAACTTTCATATCAAAAGGAGATTTTCAAGAGTGTTTTTCAAAAGAGATTTCTTGAGTTTTTCACCACAACTCTATCTATTTTTCTCACACAAACTTGAGTTTTCCATTGCTATATCAATCCTCTAGGGATGTGAGTTATTTTTGTGATCAAGAGAGTGATAACAAGATTTCATTGTTGTATTGTGAGGAATTGTAGAGATTGTGGCCTCGATGAAGAGAGCTTTGTGGTGATCAAGTGAAGTGATCACCAAGTATTCCAACTTGTGGTGGAGGGTCGTAAGAGGTGCGGTCTCGGCAAACTAGTGTGCTTGCGTGTGTTGTCTTGCAGGAACAAGAGAGGAGAGTAGTAAGTCAAGAGTTCTAGTGTGAACTCGTTGTTCGTGTTGCGGCAACCGAGTGATCTTCGGATCGATTCTAGTGGAAATCCTTCATAGTGTTGAAGGCGGGGACGTAGAGTAAGGGTGCTCGAACCTTGAAACAATTCTCTCGTGTTTGCAATTGCTCATCTC